>PDGT01000063.1:0-219356 GCA_003671415.1 Megathymus violae | reverse complement strand
GAGTCCCACATAACCAGAGCAGCCGGCTGCCTGGTATGCTAGGAGCATTCACCACCCCCCTCCCGCGCTTTTCCGGAGGGTAGCCCACTTACCATCTCTGGGCGCAAAAAAAAAAAAGCATATGTGTATATTATAAAGAAATAAATACATACCTATATCCTTAATAAAGAAAATGATAAATATATAGAAGCCGGGGCGGGCCGCTAGTTTCATAATTTACGTATAAGATCAGTTACATGGCTTTGATAGTTTACTTGCAGAGTTAGAAATCTTAGATTCTATACCCTTCCTGACCAATAGTTTCCAAACTGCCTAGTCGAGTAACCTCAAACTGTCTAGCAGACATTTTGCGGTTGACTTCAGAGACAAAGTGCAGCTAGTTCCGCTACAAATATTCGCAAATTTCAGGAAAGTTCGGAATTCCTTTTCCAGTAATGGTTAAATCAAAAGGAAGATCAATTTAGTCAGACAACATGGCAATAGTTGCGAAACAGGATCCGTTAATTACTTTAACTTAATATCAAGATCCTGTAACGGTGCATTTCTTATAACACATTCATCTTGTATGTAATTGAGAGGCACTTTCAAGAATCATTACATCTCCATCTTGAACGATGCTGAGTTTTATGCATAATTAATTCATTATTTACCCAATGTTCACTCGTTGGAGGGTTAACAACCTAAAGTACTGAATCGTCATTAACATGGTGAATTTGTATAATTTAAGGTAATTATTTCTATAACATGACAGTAATACATAAGACTACATTTGTATATAGGAAGTATACAACTGTATTTTAGCATAAGACTACGGACGTACTTGTGATATTAAAATAACAAGATTTATTAAAATATAACAAGCTGATCAACGATGATGATTCTATTAGGCTTTGCAAATTCAGAACTCAGCTAGAACCTAATTTAAACTAAAAATTAGAAGAGTTAAAACCTAGAGCTTACTGACTAGGTACGTACTTACTCGACTCTTCCCTTCTCCGCTTCCATGAGACACAAATCCTCGATTTAAGGTGGCAATATCCCTAATACTAGTTTATTACAGTTATCAAAACTTTTAAAAATCTTCAAAATATTGACGCAAAATATCTATACTCCTATTACTATACATATAAGCTATGTATTTAGCATATTCTACTTAGATTTAGAATAATAGTTGCGAAGCTTAATATACAGAAGCATAATTTGTTAGCAACATGTACAACAAATTTTTTCTCTCACGTAAACTTAATCAGACAGGGTTATTATTATAAGGGGTTCATCGAAAAACATAATTTTACGTAATCTCAAAGTGTGTCGTTGAACTTATATCGACTACGGGCTTCCTGGTCTTGATACCATCGTAATTTTATGAAACTTGCAAAACAAGTTTAGGTCTGGTAATTTAAAAAGTATTTATGTGATATTATTATATAAAACACGACCAAAAATCCGGTTAATATTTAAATTAATTTCAAACTATGAAGCCGTGATGTGCCGAAATTTTTTGATACAATATTATAAATTACTAAAATTTAAAGCGTCTTTAACAATAAACTTCTATGTTTTACAAAGCATTTGCTTATCTATTTTTTATAAAAAAATATTTATTAACTAAATGCTAAAAACATGCCGACTCTAATCTTTAAATATATAAGAAGGAAAAAAAAAGATAACGTTAAAAATATAATTCCAAAAATATTTTAAAAGTGAGATCAGTTCTTGACTATGCAACTCTCGTTACTTAAATATCATAATACATAAAAACATAACATAGCAGAATTTATTTGTAAGTTTAAGTTAAGCAAAAGTCCCTAGTAATGATAAATATCGTTTAAAGTTCTGCCAATTTAGCAAAAACGGTGCCGAAAATTATGTAGTTTCCCGCTCTATCGTTTCCCGTTTAACCGCATCACGATTCGTGAAATTCTTTTTGGGAAGTTGGTCGGTGGCCAATTAAGGCAGCAGGCGCCGACGTCCGCCTTTCTTCCGGTCTTCTA
The DNA here is from genome assembly GCA_003671415.1 of Megathymus violae. Taxonomy (NCBI): domain Eukaryota; kingdom Metazoa; phylum Arthropoda; class Insecta; order Lepidoptera; family Hesperiidae; genus Megathymus; species Megathymus violae. The sequence continues at coordinate 217,362 of PDGT01000063.1, read as the reverse complement.
CGACCGCTAAATCGTTTTCCCAAGCTGTGTGTAGGCATTAACTGGCGATCTCCCGTGGGGATCCATTTTTATTTTTGTCTTAATTTCTCTGCGATGCTTTTGTCCGAATGAAACATATTTTGCTTTTAGTACAATTGAAAATGCGTTACCGTTCTTTGTTTAGATACATTTATTGCAGTTCTATTTTATTTAAAATATTATTTAATTTTATCGACATAAAAATTTTCAATATACTTTAATTTTTTAAAGAATTTTTTATTGTCCTATAAACAAATGAACATGAATGAATTCACAAACACCCCACATTTTGTTACACAGTAAATCTTCTTTACAAAAGAGACCTAAAGTTTCATATAAATGAATTCGCGTAACGAAGTAGCAGGTTATATCTCTCTACAGACGATACGCAATCGAACCAATATAATTTGCATATGGACACTACTAGGCTTATCATTTGGGTCAATTTTAAATAAGATTTATATTGTCATTGAAACTTTATATTCTTCTCAATTAATCGAATTTGATACACCAGAATGGCCTCTAAAACTGTCGGCGAATTTTTCCTTAATTTACATAGCGTTAATCGTCTAAAAATTCCAGTGCCTGATAATGGGAGGACCTATTTGGCAGGGAAATATATCGTTATGCTCATAACTTATCCCAAATAAGTAAGGCAACAGTTAAGGCTGTGCGCAGTGCACCATCCCGAAACTGCGTCGGGCTGAACGGCGCCGGCTACTTGGCAAAGCTCTCGGTCAACGTACCCTGCTTCCATAAAAGCCTCTACAAGCTTGAGCCAAAATTATTTCACCAAAATACTTGCCAGTACCTTAACACGCGTGACTTTACGATCTTCCGCTTACTCGCACTTTTGCACTCTTTTATTTTGAAGACGCTCTCCAGATAATTTTGGTTGAAATTAAAGGCATCTTCATGTTTTATTTTTATTTATTACGTTATCAGATCAAACATTGTATTCGAGACCATGAAATTTTTCAACCAAAGTAATGTCCCGGATTATTATCTTTATTCGTTTGTCCAACGTAATCAGTGTTTTAATTGCATTCTAAATTTATTCATCAACCTGATAACTAATTTACGGTCTCCGTTCGGATTTGTGTGGCCAGTTATATCTAACACTCAATTATTTCCAGAAATTATTGATTTTAAATTATTTAGAATGTATTCTATACACACGCTTTTTATATAAATAACAAGACTTAAAATAGAAGATGGCACATGTTTTCAGGCTGCCATTTTGTAAATAGTAAACATTTTGAGAATTTATTTTGCTTATTTATCTAGCAAATTTACGGCTTTGTTTTAATTAAGCTGGAAAAATATTTTAGACATCAATCTCTTGTCTAACAGACGAAACGGATTTTAGATCTGCAATGGAATCCAATTTTCAAATGTCAGCACCAATCCATTTGAATAAAATACATCTTTTACCAATGGCATTCATTTGTTAAATTGTTGACAAATCGCTAAACCACTCTGAAATTATTATTTTACAAACGAATAAAAAATGTTCTGTATGACCTATATAACTTTTATGATACTATTTTACCCTGTACAAATTTAATATTTTTGTTTATCACATATAATGCGAACACATGAGTAACAAATATTTTACTGTTTTTAATTCATGACATGTGATAAAAGTATATAGCATCTGTGTGTGTGTGTGTGTAACAAAAACATAAGAATATAGCATGTGTGATTGTCTCTGTATTTGTAGATGTGGAAGGACAGACAGGTTGATAAAAATTAAAAGTTGGTTACAGAAATATAAATTTATTATCACATTTTATAAATAGTTACCTAAATTGGAATTTCTAAGAACTTACTTCTAAAGTATAAATTAAAATAAGCTAAGCAGACACAAAAATTTCCAAGAGGAGGAACATCTATGTCAGATTTGTACTTTGTATCTACAAGAGGCCAAATGTTTAATACACGTTTCTTGTTGTGAAGAATTTTTAAGGTTATGTTAGGCGTCATTTAATAAAATTCAAAACTAAATTTTTAAATGTCGCATTCGTGACATATTTTCGTCGTGACTTACGAAGGAAACTTCCGGTTATAGTCTAATGCAAGAGAGCTTAAAGTACATGGCATCGTCTACTTAAACAAAATACTGATTCGCAGAGGAAAGTCGTAAGAGGTGATTTTTGGTGATTTTCATAATTTATCTAGTTGACTTTCTCTAGAACCCATTTTCCTGAATAGGGAGTCTCCAACCTCTTCACTTTAGGACGGAATCCGTTTTCGTCAGCGGTGTAATCGACCCTGTACATGAAGCCGTCGGGACCGATATATTCATAGAATCCTGATGAAGCGATTCCTTCGTCTTCTGTGTTGGCGTTCTTCAGAACTGCGTTCTCCTTAGCACGGATTTTGTTTTCAGTTTCGAAGCTGCAAGCAGGAATAATAAAATATTATTGAATTCGTTTAATATTTGTAACCAAAAAACAATTTCAATATTGAAAATAACGTCTTTCAAATTTCTTAGTGCCACAACGTAGACATTATAAAATGCGTGCTCATAAACTAAGTGTCGTATTTACGGATGGCATGTTCTTACGCTATTTATTAGTGTGATAAATTAAATAAATGTTGTTAATGATTACAAATGGTGTTGAACCCTGACCGCTACGCATTAATGCTGTCTGACGAACGGACTATATAATTGGTCAAGGTCGCACGTTTTGAGCCGATTCGCATTGAATGACGTTATAGACTCTTTGGAAAGTTTATTGACTTTTGCTCCGACTTCCTATGTATTATATTCATGGTTACATTTTATATGTGAAGGCGAAACATCATTGCAATAAAGTCTAATGTAATTCAGAGCAAATTTAAAATCGAATCAATCAACATAACGGTGTATTTCTGCTAGCTTGTATGCTAATATCAATGATCCGTCAGTAATCCTGCGACAAGGTTACCATTGTTTAGTCGACAAACTAATAAATATTTTTCAAAAATAATATGCATGTTTTATAATTAATATTGAGATACCGTTTCTATGTCACATTCTCACTGGGTACGTAAAATATATATTATGTGACGTCAAAAGAGTTGATAAAAAATTTGAATACGACGAACGCCGACAAATGAAAATCTCTCAGCTGATAGTTGATGGTTTTTGGGATTTCATACAAACTTCATTGCATAAATACACCTAGGAACATTTATTTAATATAACGCATCACTGACACGTTATCGACCGAGACAGAAAAGGTAGTTTTTGTGTAACTAGATGTTAAGGACAAAAACAAACTTACTCGAAGTCATATTTATCTTCATCATAGATGTGATTCTGCCTGATGATCTTGATTCCGTTGTTCTTATAATACCCATCCTTGTAGAAGGGAATATCCTTGGCTGGCGTGAGTACCAATTTGTACTGATCTACGGATGCCTCACCTACGTAAGGTTCGTAATCATGTGAGTAAGGTCCATAGCCACCATCGTAAGGGTTGTCGATGTGAATGTAAGGGTTTGGTATATGAATGTATTTGCCTTCATCTGTAGGTATGTATCTGAAACAAGAAAACGAATTAAAAACGATTGCATTTGCTACATACTTATATTTATATATATATTTATAAATGAGATTATTTTTCAATTTATTTTATAGGACTTGTCATTGTATGAAATTTAAAATTACTCAGGCTATGTTTACTTTCCATACTCTCTGGAGTATAAACGTATTTACAAAATACTGCGGGTTAAGATAAAAATATTATTAAGACATAAATAAATTTAAATTTTAAAAATCTTACAATTAGGCAACATTGTGTAAATAATAAATGAGAAAATCTATTAAGTCCGAAATTCAAGGGCCTTGGCAGAAGTACTTTGAATAATTAATAAATTGTACTAAAATTTATATATTAAAAAATCTTATACTTTGAATATAATGAATAGCGCCTTGCATTGAGACGACGTGAATTATTATGTATGTATGTATGAATTTAATTTCAATATAGATGAATTTCCGCATATAATAGAAACTCAGTCGCACGTTTCTATTTCTATTGAAATACTAGTATCGAGCGAAAACAAAGAAATTAACATATTGCAGTAACATTAACTTACTTGCCAGTATCTCCATATTTATAGGGATTCCATTTGCCATCTTGCTCTGGCGCCGGCGCTGCCGCCACTACCATTACGCAGACTGCGATCGTGTACTGCAATAACAATATTAAATTATACACTAAATAAATATTTACAATACATATTTAAAATATCGGTATGTATAAAATATATTTTTCTGTATATGTAATACCTGTAATCAAAAATGTGGTATAAATGCTTCGCAAATATAACATGAAAAAGTCATAAATAAAAAAATCACGACTAAATATTTAAAAAAATTAAAAGAATTTTAAATTTTAAAAACAAATAATAACCTTGATAGCAAGCATCCTGAACACTGAAACTTTACGGCTGAGCACTTTCAGAATGTTATAGTTCGTGAGAATCACTTGTTCACTACGCGATCACTGAGCGGAAGCAGGTTCACTGTCGAATTAGTTGTGTGTGCACCTTAGAGAATTTCAAATCTTTGTGTTGATTTCGAAATCGACGCTTCGCTTTTATACATTTGCAACATCAACTCATCTCTTCTGCGGAGCACAACACACGCGCGTATACGTCACGACGTCACGAGAGACGCACACAAGCTCACGGCCTACGTATTTTTTTATCATATTTGCATACCATTGCTTATACGTTTCTTTATTGGGGTATCAGTGTCATAAAGAAATTACGTTTATGTTCTCTATATTTCTTAAAATCACGTCCCTAACATGAAATTTTTTTGACTTATTCATTTTTCTCTATTATAATTTAAATGATTGTAGATTTCACATACACATTTTTACTTTTAAATGAAAATACTATTCTCTATTATTTTAATTTTCATTGTTGGTATTTTACAGTAAGTTACCCATTCGCACGCACTTGCGTGTTTCGTAATATTTTTTTATGGAATTATTACCGGCATAAACATTTGTTGTATGTTAAGAAATGGTACAATAAAAAACCCAAATATTAAGTTCACCTACTTTATGTTACTGCATTCCGAAACTAACGTGACCTTGTAAAGTTTCACGTTATTAATTGTGGTGTTTAGCATATGCATGCAGAATGAGATGTATTTTAGATTGGAATTACCCAACGGAACTGATTAACTATTACCTTTCTTACACTAGTTCTAAACGGCCTTATTGGCATATCTTGAAGATTTAGTATCTACCAGTAGCCCTTATTAGTACTCTAGAGTGTGTTTACAGAAATGGTTTACCAGTTTATTTATCTGGCATTCTGATCCAAATAAGCCATTAATGAAGTGACTTCCAACTTGAACGTCTATTACAAAAACATGGGAGTCGCTGTTCTCATAGATTTTCTATAATCTATAATCATTAGGATTTCAGGGAAGAATTTATTGATGTAAATGTCCTAAAATAGACAGCCACGACATCTTTTGACTTTCTGCAACATCTTTTGATAATGATGAAAAAACAGCTTGCTATAAGTTGGATAACCAACAGCCTTTTTTATAGCTTATATCATACTGTTTTTATTTGTTAACAAGGGTAGAAATGTAAAATTTAAGAAAGTCTCTCTGTACATTATTTTGAACTCATAATTTCATTTCATACTCTCAGACTAGAAAAGGCTTGTTTAATTTGTTACAATAAGTAAGCAATGTAAAACCCAATAAATAACAGTTTGGTTCTAATTTTATCTGGTCGACCTAATATATAACCGGGATTTTTATTGCAATAAATGAAATTTGTAGCGTACTGCAATAGTATTCTTTTGTGTAGATGGTAAATGATCGCAGGAACTAGATATTTTTGTTCAATAACACCGACCAAGACCTACACATTTACGTCTCATCTGAAGCATTGTAATTGGCATATTAGTAACCTGTAATCATAATCAATGATACTCTTCATCCTGGGAAAGAAAATAATAGTGGATATGTTTATTCTATTAAGAGGGCAGTAAACAAAGCTTTGACGGACTGGGTTCAGCTATTATAATAAATTCATATGTTTCATATTCATAAAAATAAAAAATCCATTCCTTAAACAATGCGGGTGATATTTCTAAACGTAAGGTCTGAAGTGAAGTGAGGGTGAGTTACTAATACTTTATAATATTAGAACATATTTTTTAGTAACCATAAAAAAAAATTTCAACACACGAATAAAATCCTTTTAGCAATTACATGCCTTTTAAAAGACCACTAGATCCGTCTACTGTAAAAATATCACTGAGTAAATATAAAAGAAATAAAATATACTTAATTACTTAATTATATTACAGAAAAAACTTTCGCGTCGCGTGCAATAAATAAAAATAAAATTAACCTACGGACAGAGTATCTAACGTTAAACATTGAATGAGCACGTTTAGTCAGCTGGGTCAATTGCGGAAGGATTGTAAAGGACACCGCGCACAAGGCATGCATGGTTCAATGTACTTTTCGCTGAGACTTATCAATTGCACCATTTTATAGTCGACAAATGCTAAAAAATTGCCGATTATATTGCAGAGCCTACTTTCGTAGATATCGCCATTGTAAACTCTGTAAACTCTTCAAACCACTTGTCATTGTTATAAAAATATTCATAATCCCCTATATGTTTATTATATTCGATTTGAGTCATCCAAAAAATCGGACCTCTTCAACTTACCCAAGGATACAAGGAAATACATACGGCGATTACCGTTGAAACCACTTTTAACAAATACCCCCACGGACATTTTAATGATTTCTTGAGCTACGGTTGTTTCTTTTTTACAGAACGCAGCGTAAACTGATGGGGTGTTTTATAAGTACTTTGTCATGTCTGGTTAAAGTAAACTGATTTTATACAATGCGAAAGTTTGTTTGTTTTTCTTTGATCATATTATTTGTAATGAAATATTTTAGATTAATAAATATATATTAAACGAATTTCAGATCGAAAGGATGCATACAGCATTCAAATTTCTAACCTTTCGTATAGTTTTATCACAGCAAAGTACATTACTTTCGTACCCCGTATAATATATGATCCAGTGTAACCTGCAGTACATAGGCTTAACTATAAGAAGAATCTAATTACAATCTTTTGTTTAGTTAATATTGTAAAAGTGAAGTTGCTCACAACAAACTATGTTTTATTTTAATTTCAGTATATGACACCGAGTCTATGAATCAGCGAACTTTGATTTAAGATTTTCTTCGTCTTTCTGGGTTGACATGATACTAAACATAATATTACTTTTGTATTTCTTTCAAAATATTGAATATGATGATAACTTAATAGCATTTTCATGTCCATATTATGTCTTTATAGGTAAAATGTACCTATGAAATACAAGTAATTTTAAATGTTTTCTTCCTGTTTTTACCTTTATTCTCAGCCGATATTAGACAGAAACTCGTAGATGCATTTTAACAGTCCTTAGGTGTATACTCACCAGACTTTTTATACAAATTTCTTGTTTTGGTTTTATTATATCCTGCTCTTGTTTCAGATATGAAGAGTCACTCGAGCAGGTCCTTCACAGTGACCTCAATACCAATTTTATACTAAAATGTCTTGAGCATGCGCAGTTAGGAGATCTTGCTTGTAATAAATAATCGTGCTCCGTTATCTTTGACCCGTACTTTAATATCTTCTTTATGTAGCGTCATTGTTAAAAGAAGTAAGTTCACTTTGCAAGTTTCTTGTCGTTACCGTTAGAATGATGATTCGGAGAGATACAATAAATTAAAATAAGGTTATTCGACACTAATAAAACATGAACGGCGCTTTTAAGCTTGACTTTTTTGTGATATTTTTTTTAGTTATCTTAAATAGATTCTTTACAGTTCAATAGGAAACTATTAAAGTTATTAATTATAGACAGGTAGCCAGATCTGATATTATTAGAAGCTATGTGCTATATGTTAAACGAGAAATTTTTTAAAGATATTTTTGAATGTAATATCTTAAAAGTTAGTTATTACTCTATAGTAAAATCGACAATTGATAAATGTCACGTCGTTAATTAGGGAACGGATATAAATTGATTTAAATAACAATTTTACGGGCTTATATCGTACATGATATGGACATACATATATAAATAAGCGTTACAATTTTAATAATAAACATTAATGAGCAAAGGAATTCACACAATACATAATGTATGCCGTAATACTAGTCCGAACGAGTTTTATTGTGAACATTCATTAATTCTAATGTGTTTATTTTGTGTCCGCCTCAAAATAATACCGATACAAATATTGGCGCTGGATGCCAATCGAAAACATTTCTAATGAGACGGAAGTTCACATTCTTGAGAATTTTCCGTGATAATATTGTTTTACTTAGAACGACGTCGTCTTGCTGGCGCCAGCACCAGATCGCGTAAACAAAATAATGTGATTCCCATAATATTTGTCGCATTTAAATGTTTTAAATTAAATTAATATTAGGCACGTTCCTAGAACTTTCCTTCAGAGTTCTGACTTTGTGTCCGATTACGCAGAAAATATTTAACGCCACGGGTAATTGACACTTCCTAATAAATATGCTAATTTAATGTGTAATAATGCATTACGAATCACCGCATGTGCTCTGAAGATAAGTAAACTTCAATTACTATGCTTTTTACGATATTAATATAAATTTACCCAAATTATTCGCTGATACCCTGAACTCCATTAAAGCTCGAGTCAAATGATTATTACCTGCAGTGTGTGACTGTTTCTTGAATTGCCGGCTTTCCTAATTATTGTTAGTACTTGAATAACTTTACCATATAGAGAGAAAAAGTAGGGTAAATCTCTGTGTATCTACTGTTTGTAATAATATATCATTAAAAACTTTTCTTTTACTATTATATCGTCTCTCTAATGAATCAAGAAAGAGTGCTACAATTATTATTGTGAACGTGAAAAAATTAGTTTATTGTCACATACCTACCAGAAATATTTGTCAGTTACTAAATATGTTCCATTTAAGAACTATCTTCGGTTTCAGAACGTAACAAACTGGCCCTTCTGAAAATAACTATTCAAACGTAACAAATTCAAGTAAATGAATAAATATGTACCCGAAAGTACATAAACAAATATAAAAATAAAGAAAGTACAATAAGAAATACATTTTTTAAGATTCTTTACTTTCACCCTGGAAAAATAATTTTATATTAATATTATTCTTATTATTTATTTTCACACCGCCCTCGTTTACATTCAGAAAAACTACCCTTACAATACCCTACGTTGTTTTAAGACTAGTTTTTACTCTTTATACCTATCTAACTTATGGACGGAATCCTTAATATATATAAATCTTAAGTGATGCTTACTGCAATACATTAATGAAAACATTAAAACGAAATCGGTTAAGCCGTTTCGGAGACTAGCGCGCACAAACGTTCAGACAAACAGACAAAAATTCTAACAACAATTTTTTTGTGTTCTACCTCTAATAATATTTTTTTCATATATCCTTAACGTACAGCAAGCGATCTGTTACAATTTCATTTTGTCACAATTTTAATGTTTTATGAAAAAGATCGGTATCAAAATTGGTTATTTTATATGGAGATATATACATATTATTTAAAACAATACAATTATAACCAGAAAGTACAGTATTTTTCTAGATATATATCAGTTTATCGTTTAAGTGTACAAAAAAAGATTTTTTGTGATTCTGCCTTTTTTAAATTTTACCTTACCTTAATTTAACTTATTTACCTTTTCTTCGAATTTTGCATTTAATAGATGAAAAAAAACCATAACGTGATGTAAAAACAATAACGCCTATATGTTTCCAGGACAAGTATGAATAACTATTCGTATTCTGTCCAATTGTAAAAGATGAGGTGTACAGTTAGATGAATTGGGGTCACAGAGAAAATGTGTTGATCACTTGCTAAGGTTTTTGCTGATACAACTGACTGATTGAATAGTTCAGCATGAAACGGGATACATTTTAATGAATGGATGTTGATTCCTCAAAATATGCACGTAATTTGATATGAATGCGTGACAGTCGCAGGAATGAAATAGCCTGTTGTAATACAAATGTGTTTAATATAACGAGAGCTGTACTAAATAACTGATATCTTAAAACAACAATAGGGTTTGATTAAAAGAAACTTTGCGAAGCAAATATCCAAATAATATTCCCCAGAGTGTGTGAAGTTTGCTAGTATGCTGAAATGTAATACAGTATGAAATAATCTTTCTTACTCTAAAAGATCCAAGCACCGTAGGGATTTACATCCGTCTTTGTTACTGACACCTCTGGTGTTTATGGTGTGAGGAGGATAAGGGTGACCACTCACTAGTGGGCCACTTGTGAGTGGTCATTCTTGGCAAAATCTGAACAAGGCAATATAATCAGATCCCTTATTATAGTGGGAGCTGGATTCTGTACTGTGTCTCCCAGCTTATTCCCAACTGGATGTTTCTTACTAGATAAATTAGCTCTGTTCATGGTTGCAAACTTATTTAGCAAGCAGGTTATGCAGACAAAGCTTCGGACGTCCTTGGAATTGTACACGCACGTAGACGGTGATGACCTCTCATCATCAGGTAACGCATATGATAGTTCGCTAGCGTTTATTTCTTAGATGTACAAAAACATTTACATTAGAAATGACTACCTCTATGCCAATAATCCAACAAGTAACATATTTTCCAGAAATAAAGCTATTATTATTATTATTATGAAATCATCATTCATAACTTTGGAATTCCGTTTCGTCTTAATAAGTTATTTAGTCATTTCCTCTAAATATGGTATTTCCTTGTATTAATTATTATTGACATTTATATCACTTATTGGTTCGCCATCCGAATACCAAGAAAATTTGTTATTTTGCCCTGACTAACTAAATATTAAAATTTTGTTGTGTTTAACTACATATAGATAGGCGGCAATCTGTGACTAAGCAGTGGATTTTTCGCTTGTTAAAACTAAGGGTTATTATCATTTCTGCGAATGTCTGTAGATATGGTGGGTTTTCATATTATTGTTTATTTATTAATGACCGTGAACTTCTGAATAACGTCACCGAGTGGGGTCATATTGACAAAATATATATGTATAGTTGAGACAATGAATAGTAGTTGCAATACAATCCAATAATAGACGATACAGTCAAATATTAAGGAAAAAAAGGTTTTCTCAGAAATATTTATCATATTTAAAAGTATTGCAACCAAGCCAAGCCAGCGAAATTTTTATATTCCTTAAAATCTTCGAACAGTTCACATCACTAACACTAACTCGTCATGACGTGCCATGCAAATACTTCAAATCTTTCATGATTCCATGCTATATTGGATACCTTTGACATATATATATTATTATGAAAATACAAATGTAAATGTTCTAAATAATAGAGAGCAAAAACTTGTCAATAACAAACTGTTTATCAATAATGTACTATTTTGCGGTTGAATATTATTTTACTAAATTAACATCTTTGATTTTATGCAAAGGCACATTTACACTTTCCTATTTAATTTCACACCTGCCTACAATGGGTATAGAATAATCCTATTAGATCAATAAACCTTTATTAATAGTTAACGGCGTTTTGATCTGCCAAGCGTGCGGTGGCGTACATTAGTAATTCATTTAAATATGTAGTTGAGAAAGAATAACTTTAACGGATTGTCTTATTATTGGTAAAATCCATTAGCTGCCGAATTAAATATTTATTTTTATGCTTTAACATTTCGCCTATTTTACTTACGGGTAAGATTGATGATATAACAAATAAATACCGCATGATTCGGCATTAGCGGTTGATAACTTTTTCCAGCGGTTTTATTATTATTTTTTTATTTACTGCTGCTGTTATTCACAGATTTTGTTTTTATTTCACTGTCCATGTCTTGTTACGCACACAACACATCCAGCACTGGAGAATGAGTATGCAAACGTATGATTCCAAGAAAGAAAAATATTTGCTTCAGTGATACAATGATTTCATTCCCATCTATCTCCTCAGTCCTGATGATGCATGGGTACATGGCTGATTTTTAATTTGAGGTGTTGGCCTCGCAATTTGTTTAAGATTAATAATGGTTGCTTAAAAATATGTGATATATACATACAAGTCATCATTTAAGCACATTGTTATTAAGTCCCACAGAAGATGGTTATGAAAAGAAGTATATCAGGTGTGGGTTTGTGTGTACCACAGTAAAATAATATAGCGGTTAACTGAACTCATCAAGGATTAATCAGAATCTAACTTTAAATCATACACAAAAAATTTTATTCATAACATACAACTATGTTAGAGGAACCATTACTATAGATAGCCAGTTAAGAATTGGGTTTACTATTTCCTTCTAGGTAACAGGTAGGTGTTAACCATTTATTATAATATGACTCATCTCCTTTTTACGGGTTCTTAACATAAAAATGCACGCATAACCATTTAACTTTACAAGAAGCATATTTTCATAAGCAGTGGTATTCTAATGATTGGAACGAAGGTCTCTCGCACAGGAGACTTGAATTCGAATCCTGCTCACCTTTATTATTTCAAATAACTTTCGTATTACAAATTAAATATCACTTGTTTCGATCGAGGAAACCACCGTGAGGAATCCTATAGAGTTCTCTATAATATTCTGAAAGGTGTGTGAAGTCTGCCAACCCGCTCTTGCCCATGGCGGCGGACCATAAGTCCTTGACGGACTTAATCTCATCGTGAAGGGAAATCCGGACCAGTTTCCGAACAATACGGTTTATCTTTAATAATGTTCATAATGATGTAATAATAATGATCTTTTTGTACTAAAGTTTAATATATTAAATAAACCAATAAAATTTATCACCCATCCACCTCAAAGTGACTTAATTCTGGTATTTCACTAACGAGTGAAACTATTACGGGTTGTGATGATAACAATAATAAAACTGTTGTTTTGAAAATTTAACATCAAAAAATAAGATTTACCATACTCACTAAATTACCTAAATACGTGATGGATTGACTCTGTGTATATACAAATTTTATATTATAATGTTTGCGTTGTACCTAAGTCAATATCGATAAACAGTAGCTCGATTAAAAGGCGCTTGCGGCGCGCCGGCGGCGTTATTAAGGTTTATCTGAACGATCTTATTACATAAATCATTTAGTGAATATTTAACCATAGTAAATAGGCAACTGAGTGCAAAAAAAGATCGCCGTTACATAGAGTGCATTCACCATTTCTAATCATGGATTTATCATGCGTAATTTTAGGGTCAGCGAGATCAGTCAACGTCAGTGACTCGTAAGGTTTTTTTCAGCGATTTGTTACATATCATTAATTTACGAATTTAATACAAGATTTGATAGACAGGCAAATCCTGGGGCGGAGCTAACAATTAGCTGCAAATCGCGATAACTCATCGTCGTCACAAATTATATTTATATATTTAGTAATACCCTCTCATCCGCTTCGTTTTTAAAAACCTACGCCTTATGTTCTTAATAGCATCCGCATTATTATAAAAATCTGTTTTTCTATGCCTATGAAATAGAAACATAATCATTTATTATTATAGCTGCAGCCAGGCACTTAAAAATGCCGATATTAACTTTTAAACTATACCGCCAGAACAGATCAATTTCATATCACCATATGACTCATGGTAAATGCTACGAAAATGTCAAGTATCATCCAAATGTGTTGAGTGGTTAGCATGATGCGCATTTAGACTGACAGACAAATAGACAATAATTAAAAAAAATGTTTAGACCTCTATATCGATAACAAAGCCAACTTAGATAAATATTTCCAAAAAATATTTGAAGTATAGATTTCGCCCCGTTACAATTTTTATCACTGGTATAGATCACCGATTCTGGTTGTACTTAATGGTTCGATTGATTTATCCCAATATTTATTGGTTCTTAAAAAGAAATAACAAAATGCAAACTTTATACATAGAGGCACAGTCCACCATGCAACCCTGGGTAGATGTAAAAAGAGCTGATGGTTGGGGTCAACAGCTACACTAAACCGACTTTAATCTTTGCTTAATACAAATTACTCTTTTAAACCCCTAACATTATCCTTAAATTATCCCGTAAATTTCCGAATCTAGGATGATTATAAAATCCCATTCACTCAATGTGATAATATGGTTAAACTTAATTTTGTTATAAGCAGCTATTGCCAAAGCTGTATAGTTTGTAGGACTACGGAATAATATTATTGATATCATAAATAACTGAAATATTAACGTATTCTCAACATTCACTTTATAACGGTTGTTATGTCATAAACTTCGATTCAATGACGTGGTAAATGGTTCATAGGTCATACCGAGTCAATAGGCATTTCAGAACAGTAGTAATCTTGATTCACAGCTGTGATAACTTTAAATTATTTATGCCCTTAACTTTACCCTACCTGTAGTACAACAGATAGTTCACTAGAAAATAAATTAAACAAAATGACAAGGCACTTAAAATTATATAATTTAATGAAATAAAATGTATTTATTAAATTTATTGTTATCGTTCCTTAATAATGCGTATGCTAAAACATAAATACACTTAATTTTAAATTAAATTAATTAACACAATATAGTACAGATTGTTTTTCTACGTCTACGTGTTTTTGTACGTCTTAAATGGAAAAATGTTGAATATGTAGAAACAGCGTATTTATAAAAGCTTCCTATCGTAACAGTTTATACTTATATACAATTATAACTATAATCAAACTTTAGTTTTTTTACATAGAATGAGTTAAAGCTTGCAAAGTGAGTAATTATATACTTAAGTAACTATAATAATCAGTTACCTATACTTTCGTGTCAATATATTCAAACAAAGATGTTACAGGTGGTTTTGGTGATACTGTGATTGTATTGAGCTTTGTATAAGCGAAGGTAAGTAGGTACTGCTTTCTGAAAAACCATTTAAAATTTTTGACCGAAACAAACGAGAACATTAATATAAACACGGCTATAAAATTATAATGATAAAAAAGTCGTTAATTCACATCCTTATTGCTGCTTACATTATTATGAAATAAAACTGTCAATCAATAGAAAGTGATTATGCCTCTCATACGATGTATATAGTAGATAGATGGCGGTTTGGATTTAACATCCTTAACGTGTTTTGTGTGTAATAGCTTTAATGTATGCGATTCATTATGAATTATCACTAAATGTGGCAAACTTCAAAGGAAGAGTCATTATCTATTTGATCAATATAATTATAATTTTATAGTACATTAGTAACACGGTTTCCGGTTCGGGAAAATTAAACACAGGCTATGCTTCATCGCTCTGCGCGTCTGTATTAACAAATTAAAAAAATCTAACTATCTCGACATCCACAACACTAACTCAAAATTTAAAAGCTTTCTTTTCTATTCCACCAAAGGATACCGCTTCCCAGGATTAACAGTATATATCTCAGATGTTGAGTCTAGTT
The DNA here is from genome assembly GCA_003671415.1 of Megathymus violae. Classification (NCBI taxonomy): domain Eukaryota; kingdom Metazoa; phylum Arthropoda; class Insecta; order Lepidoptera; family Hesperiidae; genus Megathymus; species Megathymus violae. Next base: position 201,876 of record PDGT01000063.1, on the reverse strand, counting down.
CGGCTACCTAAATATCATTTTTATGTATTCCATACTTACATATAATCCCATAACAGGTAAAAAGACAGACATATACCTTCTTCATATTTGTTCCCATGCTTAAATTTAAGGACAATGGTTTTAAAATCTCGAATTTCATGTGTAAACACGTACCTACTTAATGATAAGACAATAATGTTGCTTGTTGCCTTGCACGATCAGAAACATAAATATGTAATATTTGCTAGTAAAAAAAATTCTTGATGACTTCCATCCCTCGTTAGTGAGTTAACGGAAACGTTACTGGTAACCACCACCCATGGTTATCTGTAACAACGTTGAAGTTACACACGCGCTGTTCAAGAAGCAAGCAAGTCGGTGTTCCGCCTTCTTACAGTGTGTGAGTCTCCATGAGAAGAGTGAATAGACTTTTATAAGTTATTGCGTTCAACATCTTAGACTTATCATCACTTTCCATCAGTTGGGATTGTTATCAAGCATTAACTTATTGTATGTAAAAAAACTGTTACGTATTTTAAATGATAATCCTGCAGATCATGTTGTATGTTTGGTCAATACCAAACATACATACTAGGTCAATACCTTTCCTACCGTGCAAAGGATCTGGAATTCGATTTTTGGCCCAGGGCAATATTAATATATACGAAAACGTTTACATGTTTTGAGTTTTAATTTTTGCAATATTGAAGAAGTGAATTAATTATTCCTAGGTCAGGATTATCTCCCAAAATATATATATATTTGTAACAAGATAGCAATCACCACGACAATCCGCGAGTTTACAAACCAGGTATTCAGAAACGTAGCATTTCACAATAAAGACAATAACATATTCGTGTAGCTTCGCCTACATGCTCGTTTATAATCTTAAACATATTTGGATATTCATAATACCAAAGGTTACATGATTTCATTTTTATAACTCATGATGTTATGTATTTTTCTTTATAGTAATGGACGTTGGGGATCACAACTTTATCAAACCACATTTAGTAAAAATTTAAAGTCACATAAATGTTTTAAACGATAGAAAATACGGAGTAATAGCTGTCTATGTAGAGTTCACTGACATACCATTCGCTAACACAGCCGACAGACAAAAATTTTTTCCGATTTTTACGCACAGAAGGCACCGCTTGGGATAGCGTGTGAGGCACTATTCAAGGGTCTAGTATTTGCTTTGATAACTGATATAATATAAAAGACAACCTGAAGTGGAACCCTGACGCTGATATTTAAAAAGAAAGATATTCATAAAACAATTCATTGACAGCCGACTTTGCAATTAAATAAATATATTTGAGCGTCAGCTAAAAAATAAGATAAAGTATCTGAAAACAATAAATTACATTCAGATACTAAGTGTATGATTAAAATCAAAGTATTTTTCCACTTTCGAAATTTAATAAGTGGTATTTTTAGTACAGTACAAACAAGTGTCCAGAGAAAGCACAATAACGTTTTATTTTATTATATTACAATAGATGAACTTAAAGTAGTAGTAGATTCTACCTCTCCATACGATTTCAAATCTTAAACAAATGAAGAAAAATATATCACTGTCTCCTTCATAATTACTTAGGTATAATGATTGATCGTCACGTAGCTCAATGGGTTGTTACCCTGTTTGCCGAGCGAGGTAGCCCGGATTTAATTCCCGGCCAGGGCAGACATTTATGTGACAGATTTGTGATATCATATGTATTTGTATAAGTGGATACCACCCGCAACACGCAAAATCCTACGTGTCAACGTTTGTGTGAAGGTTTTAATATTTAAATATAATATATAATTTAAAGTAACGCACGCATTCTTTAAACATTTTTTTTAACATAAAATCGTTTTCGTTAAGACAATATATTAAAAATAAAAAGCCCCACAACTGTACTCAAGTTTATTTCTAAAAACATGCGAAACAAACAATTCTTTATCAGTCAACGAACTACGTGAGCTCGGTAAAGATTGATTTACACCAAGGTTAAATCTATATAAGACTAGCTGACATCTACAAAACCATTTTCGGAGTTAGAGCCGTGTATGATTTAACTAACTTGTCTATTATTAGGATGTATACGCAACTATGCATCTCAACTCAAAAATATACACTATATTTAGAATATATCAGATAAATTTTACCTGAAGTAACAGAATTAAGAAAGAAAATAATATTTATTTCAACATCTTCTATGAGGAGTTCTGGAGTATACCACTTTTCCAATGCATATTGGTAGAGTTAGTAGCGAACCCTATTGTCAGAAATTCTTATGGCGTCTAACATCGCAGACATGGCTTAACGACTATTATCTGACGAAAACAACAGAAATCATTTTAACGTATCCTCTGAAGCACAATAGCGCGTTCAAGAAATATGGCCACTAGTGGTCACTCAACCCGCTACCGACCGCACCCACAGTTACATACCTTCGTTTATCACTTATAATCAACACATCCAAGCCGTCAGGCTATGAGCGCTTCATTTATCACTCAGAAACTTATGATTCACACGTTATTTACATAAAAATAAATTACTCCACATTCAAAGCCGTTTAATTATGGCTGTTGAAAGGTAAACAGCATTAGTTGAAATTGCATTGAAAACATTGAATTAGTAAGATATGACTCATCTTTTCAAAATCTCTACTTACTGTAGTAGTAACTGCCGGTAGAAAGATATTCGCAAATAAAAAAAAATGTTTTTAAAATTTTAGTAGTCTAATAGTTTGGTAACAAACTAAAATTTTACCTTAATTAACAAAGATCAATAATATACTTCTTTAAAGTCGTGAAATGTCTTAAAATGTAAATTATACAAAATATTATGTGCATTGAATCAAATATAAAATAATCTGATGGTTTGCAGGTTTTCCGAGTTATAAGCGATTCAATATCTAAAACAGCTGCGTCCTATCAAAAATACATATTCTAATATACAGTCCAAAGCCTTCTAATCTAATTCTCATCAAAACTGTAAAAGCAAATTAATTTGTAAAATCTACCTTCCCTGAAGTAGCGCTGAGGTTATCTGGCCTATTTAAATTGAATGCGAAACTTACTTGGTAAATCGCCAATGGGGTTCAGCGATCCCTTTATCCAGTTGCATCGTACTGAAGCAAAATAAACGATCTCAGGAATGCGACCTTCGCAACCGTCCTTAATGGAGATTTTGGTAACGCATTTAACGCCCACAATGTAACACCATTTACATCGTTCTGTTTGATTTTAGAATTCCACTTCCAAATTTTTTTTTATCTCCTTTTAAATTAACCCAATTGTTTTAGGACAATAGCAGACAAACGCGTAAATGGCCTATCCGATAGCAAATGGTCATCACTGTCTACGGACATTCGCAACACATACATCACTGATGCGTTGCATGAAGTCATCCATACAATTTTTTATTGCGCCCAATGTTTACTTGATTGATCACTTAGGAACGCCGCATGCCGAAGAGCTATGAATGCTTTAGTGGTTCTAAAAATATATTTTTGTAACATAGACATATGTATACCTTTTACATTTCACTTAACTCGATGGAGTTAAAAGTATGAGCTGTAGTATCCCTTGAAAAATATTTCAAATAAACCATTCTGGAGTCAACCGTAAAATGTTTTTAACATATTCGGCTTTAGTGTTAAGGAGCAAGGTAATAAATGACCTTCTCGGTTGTGTTTACGTACTCTGTGAACGATATTTTGTTGGCTGACAATGCATTGATAATGCTCGCGGTGGTATCTTTGCTTATTTTCAACAGAACTTCTGCACAGCTGTAAGATAGCTTTACACAGTTTGTGGAGTATCTATGAAATGTTCATACAAAAACCCCTGAATTTCAGACAAAAGAACCTCAGTGCGAATTGAATCCTACTTACACAATACAGTACAGTACACTCACGAACGGAATTTCTCGAATTCATAGGGACATTTACGAAAATGCCACATCAAAAAACGATACACTCATTAATTGGATACGGAGAAACAATAAAAGTAAAACACGGTGAAGCCTCAATTTCCAATATTTTATTTGCAATATTTTATAATTACATTAAATTAATTTGATAATTATCTTATTTTCACGGATGGACAGCACAGCCTGGCGTCGTGGTCAAATATCTTCGCGGGCGGATAATTGATAATTCGAGTAGATTAACGCATCCACACGAATCTTCTTTTAACAAAAATTACAAATGTAACGTGTAACAGTTTCTGACAGAGAGGCGCTTGACTCCAGCGTGGTTGTAACATGAGTGTGTCCTGCCACAGCGCCTGCTCCTTTGCTAGGCTCAGTTGTAGAACGAGTTTTCGTCAGTTGTCATAGGGACGGTGCTGCCATCATTCGGGTCACGTGCCGCGAGCCGTTCAGTAACTGTATTCATGACTGTCTCCGATATCTCAATTGTTTTTTACCAATTTAAAAAAAGAACAAGACTCTATGTTTGTGTGTATCTATTTTATTAACCGATATCAACGTGGACATTATAAATTTTAACTGTAACTAGTATTCGTATTTTTAGTATTCGTTGGTAAAAGAAACGTTTGACAGCTGACACTTCACAGAGACTAATAACAGATGACCCTGTCATTTTTATGTCCAGTTCGTTTCACGCTTTTAGGCGCCTTTAGGATACATGACACTAACGACATCCTAATCAGCATTAAGTCTAGTGTGTGAAGATGACTCATGTAAACGGTTGGAAATATCGGTACAAAATACAAGAGTCATGAGTACCCGTTGCAGTTCAAATGACAGACTTATCTTATTAAATAATAAATTTAAATTCAATAATAAAGCATTGATTGACCTCTTTGAAAGGAAGGTGTATTTACACTCTAAATCTAACACTACACTCATAAATTGGCAATAAAATGCACAAGGCAGGCTAAAACCAGTGACTAAAACGCGCATAAAACTTATTAAAATCAAATCAAAAGTCTTATGATTCACAAAACACTGTTTAAAACAGATATTATTGAGCAAAATTATTTAAATAATTGGTTCCAAGTACTGGCATTTGTATCTATAAAAATCTATAGAGGCCAGAACATAAAAGTACCGTACATAGTCTTCCTCTATCATATCTCAATGTTAGTAGTTAAGCAATTTCCAGCTAACAATAGACGACCTCTCAGTGGAATTTTATACTAGTATCGGGCCACTTACAAAATTAATTGATTTATGACTAAATCATTAATCGAACTTTGGCCATGTATGATTGGTAACACATGGTGTGACTGTGAATTGTTTGAAACATTTTGGCTAATTGGGATAATTGCGGTTAATAATGAAAATGCAGTTAAGTTTAATTAAACGTTTTGATCGTGACACAAACGGATAACCACTTTATAATACATTTCATTATGATATCGTGAATTTACCAATATCAACTTCTATCGAGAATTAAGTTTGATAGTTTAATATTATTCTTAGATCATACTTAATAAATTAAATATTATTTTTACTGGTTTTTTTGTGAACAGCCGGCAGCAAATCGGTCCTCTGATTGTAAGTGGTCACTGCCGCGTGGTCCATAGCACTAAAGATCAAGCTAAAAATGGGTAACGTTTATGGGGAAAAATTAAAAAATTAAATTTCGCACTTCATATTTGAACGTATTACAATCTTCGTTTGAAAATCAAGAACTAATCAAAAGTAAGATTGAATCAATAAACGGATCAAGTTCGGGCCGTCTCAAGTTAAGCCTCCTGGACCATGCTTTTTTAAATGAATATTGAAAAAGTAAATCTATTACGAAGTAGTGACAATAATTATAGATAAAACCTTAACGTAAAATGTAGTTGAACAGAAATGGGGTTATTCTGGGGTAAAAAATTCTTACAAGTAGAAATTCTTTATTATTACAAATGTGTATATATATATATATATATATATATATATATATACGATACTATACTATATTAGAACTTAAAACTACTATAGTAACTACATTTATAGAATTTTAAGCAACATTCTTATTCAGAAATCATGTAACGTAAACCAGTTCAAACAAACCTAACATATGAATTTAACCTTTTATTTATGCTAACATGAGATTGTAATGCCACCTATGTTGATGTTAAGGCGGTAACTTGTCATATGAAAAGCTATTGTGGCAGAATATATTTTAGCCACATGAAATTGTTACTTAAGTGACACTCGGTTACATCAATTTTAGCTTGTTAAGTGTAAATGAAGATCTATTTTCTAATTGGCTGCTTGAAATAATCCGTATGACAAATTGGTATGTATTAACGAGCCCACATTATTCAGAAGACCAGGCCATATACGCTGCTCTAGTGCGATTGGTGATAAAGCGACTAGTCTAAGAGCTAAAAGATTTCACAGAACATGAAGGCCCACGGTAGGAAAGATCATGCTCTACAAGGCGCGTAAGCGCTTAAGAAATCCCCCCTAGCGCTGCCCCATCTAACAAAAAATCTACAAAGTTATTTAACTCAGACGGTCACTTACAATGTATTGCCATGGGATTGTCAACAATAATATTTCGTGCTTTCATTTTCGATTTAAAATAACAAGTAGTCCTTTGATCTAGTAGGGTACACACTCGCACATGTTATGAAGTAACCCTTTTTTGTGAAGTTACCTCCTTCCTCTTGCTAACTTACTGATCATTCTTTTCAAAGATGCTACTTGAGTCTAAATCTTCGCGTGTTTATACAAAACGTGGGTTTAAAGGTAGGTTGGGTTCATTTATTTATATCTTCAAATGATACCAGTCATATTATACTGAACCAACTTCACTTCAGAAATTCGTGTGATCATATTGTTACGAAGCTTCTCGAAGTCGGCAGGCTTACGAAGTCTCTAGAAGGGTGGCCGACCGTTGCGGTGAGAAAAAAAAAACAATAGAGGCAAACAATAGAGGCAATAAAAGAGAAACCCAGGTAGTAATAAAAACTACCTGGGTCACTCCAGGCCAATCTGGCCCGTATGCCTCAGGTAAAAGGGGCGAGATTGGCATAGGCGAGGGCCGAAATGGGGTTGTTACCTGACCCGCTATTGTTATGTCGATTTCCGGGAATTCCTGTTGTTGTTGTTGTTTACTCCAACAAAGGGCGTGGAAGGATCTGGAAGCCCGGAAATCGATATAAATAGCGGGCAGGGTCGGCCACAAGGCATTCGGTCTCCGGATACGAAGTGAAGAGTTCTCTCCCTACGAAGCGAATACCTGCGATCTACGAGTGTAACTGTGATTGTGAAGTGTGTGTGAAGAAAAATAAAGTCTCTGCGGAACTATTGTGGCATTTTTACGAGTCTACGGATCCTGACACGTAACAATATACAATGTATCAAATATTGAAAAAATCTATTATCATCTATGACTATGTAGTGCCAGAAATACGATACCAAAAAGATCAATGAAAAATCAAGTCTGTAATATATTTCACAATAATTATATTACAAATGATATACGGAATATAGAATATGATATTGTATTAATATTAACAAAGGCAGGTCATGATAATCGCCGAAAAATGATAATGTAGCACTTCGTGTAAAATTGCCACTCATTTAACAGGTTTAAATTTATTGTGGAAAATTAGATTAAGATATGATAACAACAGAATTTGATAATTATTATTTTTATATGTAAAGCAATAAACAAAATTAAAGTTATGACCATAAATTTTAAATTAACTGTAATCCTAATGTGGTTACAAACTGTTTTATAATTTTATTCTTCTGTTTGTGTTTTTAATATTCAACTATATGAATGTTTGAGATTTTGATAAATGGATAATGTGTGTCGATCCGATTTTTTATAATGAAATTTACATCAGATGTCAGTCTGATTCAATGTTGAACTTAATCAGTTGCTCTTTATCGATTTCTCTTCGTTCTTGCTTTTTATCGATTTTTTCTTTAATGTAATCAAAATTTAATTGTAGAATAATTGTGTAATTGTATCTTCTTTAATGTAATTGTAAAAATGTTATAAAGTTTTTAATCTTGGTTTTATAAGTATTTGTTTGTTGACCATTCTGTTAACGATCATGTTAGTCTAGAACGATTTGACCTGTTATGGTCATTTTCGCACAGTATATTGTCGCCACGATAGCTCATATCGATGATAAAGTAACGTCTCGAACAATATCACCAGGCCAGCTAGTTAAATACCAGTATATAGCTTAAAAATCACATAAAAGTTTTATTACACGAAACACTTGAATTTTAAAATATCTAATTCAAACTTATTTATCTTTTACAAGTTGATCCATACACTTTAGGACGTTTAATTCATTTATTTTTTTACGGAGTTATACAAACGCTCATACGTAATTGTTTTTCTTCTTCTACCGTTTCGAGAAGGTTTCTTTTAAAGAAAAAAAGGCTGCATACTATTTGTCCTTGTCATTGATGTATTCATTTATACTACACCTACTACACCCTTTCCCTGAAATTTCGTTTTCATTTTTCTTCAATACGAATATTTCAACGGTCGAATGCATTACCACGTATGTCAACCGTTAAACGTATGCCTACAATCCATTAGCAGCTCAGCAGGCTTATTCTTTATTTTATGTTGATTTTAATATGAATGACTTTAATATAAAACTTGCCTTTTTGTATATCCTATTTTCAAATGTGGTAGCTAGTGACATTTATACTTATGTTGATGTTGAAAGCGGTTGAAAATTATTGTACACAACATATGGGTAAGGCCATGGTATATTTCTACATACACACAATAAATGGCTGCTTAGTCTTAAAAGAGAATGGTGAGAAAATTTCTGCAGGCAAAAATAATTTTGAATTTATTAATAGAATAGAATACAATAAAATACTCGTTATTGTACACTAGAACAATGACAAGAAATAAATACAAAACCCAGCTAATAATGTGGAAACACAAGAAGCGGTCTTATCGGTAAACAGCGATCTCTTCGAAACAACCTGTGAGTAGAGGACACAGCGAAAAGAAGAAAGTGTGTAGGGGCACAATTTTGTGCAGGGGAGAAAATGAAAAAAATTACGTAAATGAAAATAGAGAACAATCCATAGATAAAAATGCATACATAAAATTAAATATATATATATATACCTACATATGAAGTAATATTTTTTAATATTAATATAACTTTGGAAATATAATTTTAAAAACTAAATAATAAATAAATAAACGTTTACACACTCACACCCCCGCACTAGGATTCCCTGTGTAGCGGATGGCATGGACATACACAATTATCACATCACAAACACCCATGACCCGAGAACAAACATTTATCTGTCACATAAATATCTGCCCCGGCCGGGAATCGAACCCGGGACCCCACGCTCGGCAGGCAGGGTCACTACCAACTGGGTTACAGGGTCGTCGAAGGATGAAATATTTTTTTTACAAATACATTTTATTAATTCTATCACTGATTTTATTATCATTTGCCTCATAATAACAAAATCAAAGGGGAAGTGACACAATTTTCACGAGTTTTGAAGTGAATATCTCACCAACTATTAACATATCAAAACTTTAAAAAAATCTACGTCATTTTTAAGTCCGTAAGCATCCCACATTTTTAAATGTACTTATTTTTTATCCCTCGGCGAAATGTTTGTAGTGTCACCTCGAAATTGTTATTGGTAATTAATAATTACATCGCTGTGTACAATCGCCCTAATAAATAATTGATAAAAATATTTGCAAAGTAACGCAATACGAAGTAAAAGAATTTCTCAAGGAGTCTGCTGTAGCAAATAAGTACTGGTTTACCTTCGTATTCGTTCTGATATAAACTGAAACTGTTCAGAACACGACTGCACAAGGCTGCGATGTTTGTGCGCGCGCGCCGCTGGCGCCTGCGCGTGACGCCACCGAAGCTTACATCCGCCAGATCGACTAAACTTAATAACGACATTCCGATCATTCCTACGGATTCCTGTTTTCGGGTATGGATCGTCAATTCGGTTATTGAGGACGGCGCCAGAGATGTCGCGTCGAGCGCGATGAATGTAATTTCCTTATGAAACGCTATATATTTTATAGACGTATATTTTCACATGATATGTTAGTACATAAAATTCATGTTATTTACGTTTACTGTACATGTTTTTATTTACTAAAACATGCATTAAATTCTGCTATCATTACATTTGAGTATTGATTGCAAACATTTTTAATAACTTAACAGCGTCAATTAGTACATTCTATGACAGTGATGACCAATTTTATTGTCATATTTGTTTGGTTAGAAACAAAAAATTCATTTGGTTTGAAAATTATACCATACACTAAAATCGATTTCATTCATCTATTATTTTCGAATATAATAATATTGAACCATTTTGTGGAGTTTAGAAAAATATAAGTGCAAGTTTAGATAGACAAGCGAATTAATTTTAAACGATTTTAGGTTGACAAAAATGTTTATAAATTACAACGTTTGTTCTTGTCAAAGTTAAAACTAATATCTAAAAGTAGGATAAAATACCGGTTGTACAAATTTCAGTTTGAATAATGATTTATTAGATACAGCTATTTGCGCTCATATAATTAGAATATATTATCTGTTAAAGTAAGCTAGCACGAACAAAGCTTGAGAAACGTGTGTTGAACTAATCAATCCTAAACAAAGAAAGATAAGGAAGACAAATAACTTTCGTGATATTCAAATTGTGCTGTTAACTTTGTTATTAATAAATTTCTTTCAAAGTGGATAGTATTTCAAATACCAAAGAGTGTATAATTGTGACTCATTCACGCGTTAACGAATCGGATTGACGAAGTTACGGGGTCCTGAAATTGATATTGAATAACCGTACCCGCCCACGGTAAGCTTACGTATTACTATATTCCCTTTTTTGTAACAGCAGTCCAAATGCATGGGATTTATCATCCAGGCGCCCTAATGGACCGATTTATCTCCGCCTCGGCAACCGTGATAACGATAACACTAACCATTGTCTCAGATAATAAATTGCTGAAAAGAAAAACTTTTACTCATAATTAAACACAACCGTTATGTAGTACCGAAACACATAATATCGAACGTTCAACACAAATATTTATTGCTTTTCGTTAAACGTTATACAGTGCTCAATCGGAGATTAACAGTTAGGTAATGAGCTGATTGCAATCACTCGCCTAACTGCGAAGCAACACGTTCATTATCTATAATCAAATATGAAGTTATCAATCGGGCTTTTAGGTCAGCTATGAAAAAAATATCGCATTAAACTATTCACCTCACTAGTTCCGCAATCAATACTGTGTTAGTCATAATTATAGACGCCGTCGGTACATACATACATCGGTAAACGAGATTCGCGAATGATATACAGCTTTTAGAATTGAAGAACTGAGCTATATTTGATAATAGAAAAACATACAGTAAAGCAGTGCGAATAAACATTAAAATATAGATCCTAAAAACCACACCACCTTGAGATACGGTTGTCAAACCTAATCGCATATTTCTTTTCTGCTCCAATTTCAAGATAAATACGCTTGGCCAAATTCCACACAAACATAAAACAAAGGCAAATATCGTCTAAAGTATTTAAACTATACCGTATGTTGAGGAAATAAGACACATTATGTATTGAAAATTGCGATTCGTATTTTAGATTGCGAGAAGTGGAATTCAAAATGTCGCAGGTCGCAGTGTCATCTTTGGTCGGCGACCGCGCAAGGCCGCGCCGATTTGATGACCTCAGAATCCGATATATGGAGTTATTAAAATACAATAGTAATGTAGAACTCATCGACAAAATATCGTTGTTATCGTTTAAAGCAATTGAAATAAGTGTTAAAAAAATGCAATTATGATTACTGGTTTTTAAATTAAGTATTTTTTTTAATATACCTACGATAAAAAATATTTTCTGTTTGTGACTCTTAAAATTTTTTGTTGTCTATAAACATGTTTTAAATTGTTTTATTTAGAAGAAACATCAGTTTGTGCAGAAAACTGTACAAAAAAATATCTAAAAAGACTTCTTTCATTTAAATAAGATATAATACTCAATAATAAAGACATTAGCTAAATTGTGTACGACTCCGAGTACTCTCCTTATTAGCATCTTCATAAAAACGACCTGTAAACCAAGCTGTGAGAAACATTATTCAAATACAACTAAACCGCCTCGCTTCGTTTAGCTTCAGAAAAACTACGCTTTAAACTTAGAAATGGCACCTGCTTAGTTTTATACTGCGTTTATGCCGTTCTATGAATTATAAATATATTAGTTTATAACTTTTTTATTTTTGGACGAATTTAAATTTAAATATTAAATTATACTTACTATAATATATTAGTTAAAACTAAACCAAACTTAAAACAAAACCGGTTCATCCGTTTCTGATATCAGCGCGTCCAAACGCACAGACAAACAGACACAAATTTTTACAGTTACTGTTTTGCATTCTATTGCGTTAATAAAGGCCCTTATAATAATAGTTTTTCTCATCCTTCAATGTACAGAGAGCGATCAGTTAAAATTTTATTATATGTTTAAATATATGTCGATACAATTCTGATTTTACCAAAACTATGCATATCCTATAGATTTCCATTTTTTTTAACTCGTAATCAGAATCGAAATCAGAGGCAGTGTTTTCCATTTTATATCGAGCCTGTACAACATAAATCATGACTTCCTTCTATAAGATTTAATTATCGAGAAATAATATTTTCATTAGAAAAATTTTTTATAGCACTTCCAATATTTAATATATCTGTTACTAAGGTAAATCTACACTAAAATGTAGTAAGTACACAAAAATATTAAAATACAGCAATATAGGACTTTTTGTTCATGATATTTTATTATAAGTGAGTAAAACGCAATGGTATTATCACATAAATTCTCGTTACAAAACATAATTTTACAACTTATTCATTAGTTTTAAATTGTGAAGTACAGTTAACTTAAATGAGTTTTCATTAAAACCAATTAAACTGTGACCAATTTCACATTTTCGGTCTTCATTAACATGTAGATTTGTATAACTCATCCCATACCCATCTTTTTACTGTACATTATTTATTTGTGAATGTATTGTATGTGTAATTACGTTTACTTGTTAGTCGGATTTTATTACTCAATTAAATATTATTTTATGTGACCAAAGTTTTCCAAACCAAAATGTTTATAAGTAATAAATGTGTTAATCCCAACTGTTGTACATTTTAAATTATTTAATTTGCTACGATATATTCCACTTCTTATGCATATATCCAAAAGGTAATATTTAAAGCTAAATCTTTTTTTATGATCCATAAGAAGTGTACTCGTTAAGTTTAGCATTTGACATGTACTTGATGGACGTAAGGATCAATAATTCAATGTTCATTCAAAATTCTTCTTTACTCGACGCTTCTTAAATTTTTTTTTTACATTTTACTTATTTTCTTACAGATATACTTGATATTAGGAATTATTTAAGAATTTATTAACATAATTATGTTACAATGTTTTAGATTTTTAAAATCGCCCTTTTTAGTCCTTTATAAGAAATCACTCTTGTAAAATGTTATATAAAAGCAAAAAAATAACGGGCGTATGAATAAATGAATTTCAATTTGGCAATTATAATCATATTTTTAGTATAACTTACGGAAAATGTCACACTTCCCCCTTCGGCCGGCGTATTTAACTAAATAAATAAACTAAATTACCCTCTTTAAGCCTACTACCTATCTTTGTCCTTCAAATACCTTCATACATAATTTATTATCATTAAGAATTATTATCTGATTTTAATACCTTAATAGCTTTGAATTGTATTGTGGAAGTACCGTTGCCACGTTTTTTTCTGCTAAGAACCATTTCGTCGAACGCGAGCTCTTAAGTACTTTTGGTTATTTTGTGACCAGTGCAGCGTCAAGCCTTAAATTTATGTGTTTAAGTGGAATGCTAAATTTGGAAAACCAACACGGTATTTCGGGATGTATACAAAAGGCATTTGTCCGGTGAGGCACCGGTGCTTTCATGCGCGTTTTCGAGCTCTCGAACTTTGTGAAGAATGGCTCGATCTGGTTGCAGAATTGAAACACCTTGTCTTCAGAAAATCTCAAACAGAATAAAAGGCACGCTTTTAAATACGAATACAGTTTTTTATGCCGCTAGACTTCTACTTTAAAGAACTAATTTATCTTAATTTGTAACACAGATATATGAATAATATATTCTGTCAAATTAACTTATAAATTGACAAGACAAGGACTGAATTCAAATTACAATTTACTGTCCTGTGGTTCTATCTTAGTAATTAAGAAATATTCTTAATTAATTTATGATGATAATAAATCTCGTATTTGTATAAGTCCTTTGGAGTACTTAGAATAGTTGAAACAGGGATCCAAACGTTCCTATCATGTCCAATTTATAGAACATTCTACGTGCGTCTTTAAGAAACATTACACCTTTTATATAATCATAAATTATTTAGGAAGATTGCCAGTTGTATTCTTCTATAAGGACGGGTTGAGCAGAATTTAGTCTTAACTTTAAAATCCCCCAGCAAATCTTTTCGTTTTTCGTTCATTTATTATAATCAAAGATATTATCGAATGTTTTCTAAATTTGTGTATAAATTGTCCTATAAATTAGATATCCTATAAAATAGATAAAAAGGTTGAGATCGTGTTTGAAATAAATACATAAGTTACGAGAACCATTAACTGAACGTCATAATTGCTGGACCTAACACTATTCAAGTTTGTCAATAATGATGGCGCCGGTTTTGAATGGCCACCAAATGTAGTATTTTGCGTCTTGAAATATTAAAGCAGTGATCCTAAACTGGAGCAAAATGTTTCAAAACAAAATTAATAAATTCTAATGTGGACGTTCACGTGGACATTCAGACGATTATTTATAATATTATTTTTCGCAAAAATATGCTTGTTTATCGACAGCTTTGACCTGATGATGGCGTAAACTATATATTATTGTTATTGTATCCATCGGGTTTTATCTGTCTTACAGGTATTTTAATGTTTATGATTTTTGCACCTGTTAAATTTTTGCTAATGTTTTATTTCAACGTCACACTAATGTATGTATGAGTGAATTGCGTTTGTTTTTCAATGGCTCTTGGTAAATTCATTATTCCACGTGTTATTAATATTTAAAATCTAACTTGTGTTAATCAAGCGGCATTTTTTAGGAGTAGATTTTTTATTTATTTATTAAATACAAGTAACCAATGCACATTAAGTTGCTTAATTTTATAAAATAGCTGCACTCTTTAACTTTGTAACCATTACTAGAATGCCTTTTCTGCTCGTTTCGAACGAAAAACATTACAATGAATTGAATAATTGAGTGGTTAAATGACAAAATAAATAATTTCGTACTGCGTGAGTATTATTTTCATTCTTATGGTTTTATAAAGTGGTACTTATTTAATGCCTTCGAAGAACGAAGTCCGTATTAACTACAGTGTAATGAAAGATTTATTACATAAATAATATAGAAAGATTTATTGCATCAACGCACGCGTAACACATTTATCAGTTGAACGTAAATTCATGTGAATACAAAAATAGTATGGCAATCCATGAGCATTTAGTTATTTATAAAAATACTTTTAAAAATAATCAAAGGGAAATTTACTGGATATATGTAACTATCAACGCACAAGTTATGTTACTGAAAACCTTATTTTTGTATAAAATTTGCTATTTTTAACCGACTTCAAAAAAGGATCAGGTTCTTAATTCGTCTGTATATTTTTATGTTTTTTATATTCCTTTTTTGCTTCAGAGAGTATAAGTTCCAGTCCTAAGGGGAATTTAAGATGAAACCAAGTATTTCAAGTTTAAAAGATTCATTAAAATTGCAGTCTGTTTTTTTATATTTAAAAACAGATGTTCAAAAATTTAACTACAAACTTTTCGTTAAAAATAAATCCTCTCAAAGTTAATATCTGCTATTACTGAAGAGTGATGTTTTAGAATATCATTTTTATAAATTATTTTTACTCGGACTAAGCAAAATTCTTTATAATTAACTAATCCCAAGAATAGTGCATTAGGCCTTTATGACAGACATCTGATTGTATCTAATTACAGTATTATTTTGTCAAATAGAAGTCAAACGGATATTTTGGCTTTACGGTTTTCCACTCCTGAGTAACAAGGTAACTGCTTAGCAATGGTATTTAAACTGTTTTGCAAACCCGATACAAAGCCGATACGGAATTCGATACTTTTAATACACATTTGATATGAAATTGTCTACGAGTAGCAGTCCGATTCAAATACAGAAGCCTCTAGCCTATCATTATCGCTAAATGTCAATAAACCCACATAAAATACACCGTTCGTTTTATTTTTTACAAACGCAATAAAAAATTTAATTTATTTCGGTCCAATCCATGATATGGATCAGAAGACTTGTTTGTTTAACAAATTTAATCAAAATTCCATTCCAACCAACCTCTATTGATTATGCTATAAGGTTACGAGCTTCGATTTAGTTTATACGTATATTTTTCAGGGTTCTTTGCTACCTATAAAACAAAACCCTTATAAAACCCTAACAGTATTCACGTGTCTGCCTTTCTATCATTTTGCTACTCCGAAATTTCATGATACTAAATTAAAACACAAATAATAAAAATAAACGAACTCTGATTTCAGGAATCAGTTTGGGACAGAATTGCTATGACGCCAATGACCCTATTTACGAGTTACTAAAAAAATTAATAAAAATAGCATATTTTTATTGAAAGTTTAGAGCCTAAAATAAAAAATAAAAACAAACGGAATATAGATCGCTTTAGTTTATAAGCATCCTAAATAGTTATTGTACATCGTTATATGTCCGCAAAAAAAAAACAGGAAATATTCCTAAACATAATTATCACATACATTCATAGACGGGGGACATATAAACATTGTACGAAACCCTAAAGCCTTTAACCTTATAACTGTTCTGTTTCAAATGATCAAAAAACCACACCGATCTTAATATATTATTGATACCATACATTAATTTTACATACATTAATAAAGTGCATTCAAAACGGTTTGAAATTCGGTCTCCCTATATTGCGATTGAATCATGGTTGTCCCTAGTTCAAGTCTTTTCACCATTAAATCAAAGTTATGTCAATGTAACCACTTGCTAGTCTTAAGAAAATATTGTGAAGAAACCGTCACACATGAGAGTTTTACATAATGTTTTCAGTGCAGTGGCAAATCAGTCAATATGTACCTGGGTTGCGTATTCGACGATACCTTATATTTGCTACTTGATATTAATATTCAATGTATTGTGTTTTGTTGTGTTACAGCGATATTCTCACTCATATTTCTTTTCAATTTCATCGTACAGTAGCCGGACTAGAATTACATGTTGTTAAATGCACTGTTAAGATATTATCAACAATAACAAAAACCTGAATACAAATTTTGATATTAATCTCGCAACAAATTCTGGACTCTACATTTGGCAAGCTGAATATCGACTAATCGAACAAAAAAACTTTAAACATAAATATGGAGTAATATCCAAAAGATGCCGACCTTAATTTTCATTGTGTTAAAAACCGTGACAAAGTCTTTTATAACAACTTTATATTCATAATTTAAATTAATAAACTATTATAATGACTGAGAGGACAGAGGGAAATAAATATGATATCTACCATTAAATAATTAAGTATATAATATGGAAATTTATACTAATACTAAAACTGTAACGATGCCGTATCTTTATGTGTATTAATGTTTCATTAATTTCCCAAATAATGTTATCTATTCCCGGAAACGAATAAGTTCTTGCGGTGCCGTTATCGTAAACTGGTCGGAATGCCTGATCACAAGTGTGTACCGTGGCCTAGGCACATTCGTAACACCAATGGCTTTCCCACACTTCAAAAAAGCGTCAAAAATATTTGTAATGTAAGTAGCAGGTGCGTGACTTAATTTTTCATCCAGATAGATGCCTTAACTTTTTTTACTTACCATTATGAACGAGCATCTTCAGAAATACAATTGATGTCGTTGGTTATGTATATGAATATTTAAATATAAAAAATATTATTAATAAACTTTCAAAACCAACCAAAATTATGTTTAAACATTACACATATAAAATGGGCTAACGTGAAATTTATGAAATGCGTGAAAAACATTATCTGTAATAGCAAATATAATGTACACTGAAAAATCGAATACATGTAATGTTAAGGATGGCATTTTCTGAAGCGAAACGTGATTGAGTAATTTATAGCCATGTAAGTAATTTTTTTTTAAATATCCTGAAGCTTTGAGATAACCCAAATACAATATTCCTGTGAAGTCCCTGCATTGCTGTTTACAGCAAAACCCAATATTGGTTCTGATATTGGCACCTCAGTTATTCCATATAAGTCAGGGATCGGCGGCGCGTGTGGGTACGTCCAATCTCCGAACAAAGGAGATTTCGGTCTGAAATACGTCGAAGGCATCCGTAGAGTGCTGGCGACTTATCTTTCAAGTTATAAGAACCAAAAAGACGGAGACAAATCGACTTACCGAACAAATAAATCAGAAAAAATATAATTTGAATGATTTACAGAGAATTGGAATGGGTGAAGTTTATCGGTTAGGTTACTACTACAAACAAAATGATATTTGCATTATCAAGTAATTTGTATATTTTATAATTTCTTTCTAACCTTGTTCTACTTTCCTAGCCGACAACGCATCAGTGATACCTTCGGTCTTGCTGATGTCCATGGGCGACGGTGACCACATACCATCAGGTGGCTCGTCTGCTCGTTTTTTGGCTTTTAACATTAAAAAAAAATTGTTTCTCAGTAATTTTTATATAATTAGATATACTAAGATTAGATTACATTACTAAGATAAGATATACTAAGAAAACGATGTCGCTTTTAATAACGTGAATGTACCTGTATGTACTCTCATTGCCTCTGTCGCAATTCATACGGCAGGTGCGTTGTACATAGTCTTTGCAAAAATGTAAATTTAGTATAAGGGAGCTACTGTCCCCAACTAAGGTATTTTAAAGATTCGTGAGCTGAACATATGTAAGAGCACATCGATCAAGTTAATCAACTGTCCCATAGATATAGTACTCCTGTTCTGGTTTCGATGCATTGTAAAACGGACATTTCGTTGCAATCTTACCTTTAAACAATATTGGTAAACTTGAAGACTAAGTTCATTCATCCGTCATCATCCGTCGAGCAAAACATCTATAATATAATCGTCAGTATCTATTTACCTGTCAGTCCTAAAATAGAATGGATCGATGCATGACAACGGCAAGACGCCTGATGGAAGGTAACTGATTTTTGGGATACAATTTATTTTGATATACTGGCGCAATTTCATTTTTCAGCGAATACTATTGAAGCTAATAGGGTGCTGACAAAAGGACGAAACAGAATATATTGTAAATGTAATAACCTCGACGAATGTTATTTGTTCGTGCCGTTTGAAATAGAAACACTGAGTTCGTGGTGGCCGGCTAGGATCAATGTTATAGAGTCTTGTCCAAAAGTTTAATTGATATGACAGATAATAACAGCGTTCCGTGACGGATGGCTCAAGCAGCACTTTCTGCTAACTATCCCTACACCGTCAGTAGTTCTAAGCGACCACATTAATCGCCACTCCAGTGTAATCAGTCTTCTTCTAACTTCCAATCAAGACGGTCGCCTTTAAATTAAATAAGAAATTATTTGTTAAGCACCGAGACCCGTTACAGCTCGCTCCTACTAAGCACGGAACATAAGTATAGCTATTCAGTGAGGAAATACAGAATTTTTTGGACTTTTCACTCACCATAAAGTCTATTAGATTTTTGAAGTTTCCATTTTCTTTATTAAGTTTAGATTTGACTCTATCCTCATATTTATATCATTTACTTTAAAATATTCTTACATAATGTTGTGAGATGCTTTCATAGCGCAGTCGAATTGTATATGCTAATATCACTATATTTAATTTGATATATATAATTAATTCGCGGTATTAAAATAATATTTAGTATGATAGTGGTCTCAACTCGAAAGGACCTTTCAAAAATGTTATAAAAAAATATATTCTTTACCACGCGAAAAAAATTTGTGAGAACGTAGAATGGATTTTTAATATCCTAAACTTCAAGTCTATAGTTAAAACCTAACTAATGAAGTTATACTAAATACTGGGCAATACTAAACATCAAATTTTGCTATGAACTATACACAGACCGTTGGCCGTAGTCGCATCGAGTTTCTAATTGATTTGGATTAACCATTAAGCTGTTTTGATGGATGCGCTCCTCATGTTTACAGAACTGTACCACATTATTGATGCCGTGATTATTATTATCAAGATAATTCTATTACTATACAGAAACACTTATGGCAATGACTTGTGACAATCGTAACTGATCGAGAGATATAATTTTACACATAGGCGATGTCAGTATTTGTCAAAATACACTTTCGTAAAATCTCTCTTACCTGAGGCCACATAACAGCAGGAATGCACTACCGTTGCGTATTTATCACCATTTAGTCAATAATCAGATATTTTACAATAAAAACCAGCGGGTTGTCGGATATTATAATCAAACTGCAAGTGGAACAAGTGATTAAATTTAATCGAAATTCTTAATTAACGATACCTACTTGGTAATATTTGATTCGAGGTGGGTTAGTAGAGCAGAGAAATAACCAACATTGTTAATTACAGAATATGAACAGTCACTGATATTCGTTTAATACTTAAGCGAGTGAAGATAATTAAGTTTTAGAATCGATGTAGTTTTTTTATATCAGACCAAATAAACATTTTACTCCAGTCTTAGATCTTATTATGGGTCTCATCTGTCTTCTTCTACCTTTTTGACATCGAGGAAGACATAAAAAGTCAGTAAAATATAGTATCAAGTGTTGATCGGGTAATGTGGGACTTCCACCCTTCGATGGCCAAAGGAGCATATGAAGAGACTAGGTTTTCATGATTCAAACGCAACAATATGTAACCTTTAGTGATGCTCCATTAGCTTAAACCAGGAGAACTACTTTCCCGTTGTCTTCTGTCGTCTATAAATAAATACAATACTTATGTGTGCAGTGATCTAAAAATTATTTTATAAATATGGTATTTATTTTACAACCATAGTTGATGTTCCATTTCGGTGTGGAGAGCAGATAAGCACGCGCTGCAGCCGCAGCAGTCGTGCCACGCGAAGTGAACGCGTGATTTGTGAATTGATACAAATTCCATAAATAATGTTATTATTGTGTTATGATTATTTTTATTCATATATCATAACCCTTTTTTGGTATCAATAAGAATTCGATTATTTGTTAACCCGACGACTTGGATCAATCGGATACAGTCGATCAAATTGTGCGTAGCATGCAAATTAGAAGTTAATTGTTACACTCATGCCATCAGACAGGAAAAGAGGGAATCTAATTTTTAACTGGATCTCTGATCCTGCAATCATAAGACATTAAAAAGATTTCATTTCATTAATTCTAGAAAGAGATTGGTAAATTAGTACCTAATTAAAGAACCCTAGCAACAAGTACGAATGCCGCCTGGGTATAAACTAAGGATTACAGAGTCAAATGACCTCCGGTAGGAGGGAACCGTTGTGTCTTTTCGACTCAATGAAAATACCAGCATCATAACACCAAGTTGATTGCATCCTTAGAAAATACTACTGTAACCTTTATGCTTTATATAGTATAGTATATTGAATTAAGTGTACTTGCCGAAAATATCTATATCTTTTATTTTGAAATTAATTGTAAATTTAATGTAAGTAAATGTTGTCCTTGATTTCCGGTGGTCACATTGGCGCTTCTCTTTTACTGCTAAATTGGCTTGTCCCGGAACGGCACTCATCTTATCCCTTCACTTTGTTTTATTTGCATTCAAAATGTGACTGACTCCCTTTTTCATAGATGATATGCCATTACATGTAAAATACAATATTTCTGTCATAAAAAATAGACTACGGTTGATTTAAAGCGCGGCAAAGTCGTTTACGAATTTATAAATCGTACGGTGGGACAAAAAGGGATTCACGCCTATTGAAAAGCGTTAATAAAATTATTATACTATGATAAAATTTAACCAACCACCAGGGCCTTTATATAAGTTTGTTACACTGTGGTTTTGCTGCAAATAACAGATAAGCACGCGCCGCAGCCGCAGTTGCCGTGCCTCGCAGAATGTAAACGTGATTTATGAGTTTAGTGCATGAAATGTAAAGAGTACAAGGATTTTGGGCCTATATGTTAGGTAAGAATATTTAAATTTATCTCTGCCTGTAAGCTTGGTTCCCTAACGACTCTATGGTAATTACCATGATGACCATTGGGTCTCTGCTTCTGTCCTATATGACAATAGGAACACCAGGAACGTCACAAACGTTTTACATAAGAGCGTATATCTGCAAGACTGACTATGCAATACTGCAACTGAAACGCAGTAAAACATTTAAAGAGGGTTATATTCGGCCAGGCAGATGAAAAACTTAAACACCTTGCACAAGTATAATCAGGTTAAACCAGGACGAAAGCTGAGCCTACCGTTTCTAAAATTAAGAATTGAGCGCCATTAGACGACCCCATAACCCAGTTGGTACTGAATCTGTCTGCCGAGCGAAAGGTACCGGGTTCGATTCCCGGCCGGAGCAGACATTTATCTGGCAGATAAATGTTTGTTTTTGGGTCATGGGTGTTTGTTATGTCATATTTGTGTAACTCTATGCCACCCGCTTCATTTCTTCTTTCTTTCTATCTTATATCTATCTTTGCAGCAGAGTACTTTGTCTGCGTCCCACTCCCGGTCACCTCTCCGGGTTGTCACGCTTGAGAGTTTGACGCAGCAGCACACATGTCGCGTGCAGTGTATTCTCGCCACAAACGTAAGTAGTACATAACGGTGACATGGAGATAAAACAATATTTATTTCGGTGGCTAATATATCTTGTCTATCGTTTATCCAAAATTCTATGTAATTTGAATTTAAGTAGTGTTAATTTTATACCAAACAATTACCTTTTTTAATTCGGTTTTTTCCCTTCTTTTTTATTTTCGGAGGATTCTGTGGACTAAAACCCTCACCGAAATTAAAAGTCCCACTTAAATGAAACAAACACGGTTAATTTTATTTATCTACTCCAGAATTTTACGAAAAAATAAATGATTTTCTTGAGTGAGATTGTTCAATTTTGTTTTGATTTTGAAATTTTATTGTAGAATGCCAAATTTTACAACTGAAGAAGAGAGTCAAAAAAGGGAAAATGAGAAAGACCATCAAAAGAAAGAATAAAAAATAATTTTTCTTATGATTATAATGTTGATTTTTTTACGAAAAAACATGGTGATTATCAATTTATCCTAATCTTTTTTGCCTACTAGTTATCAAGTTTTTTGCCTTTTTCTGTTTTAATTATTTGTAGTTCACATTAAGTATGTTTAAAAATTGTGAATTTAATTTGTTTTGTTTTAAATTAATATATGTAAAATACGTAAGTTGAAAAAATTTACTGTTACCCCGTATGGGATCACTTCTTTTGGAGGTTGTAACTTTTGAGATAATTATCGTAGTGATAAATATCTATATTTACCTTTTTATTTATTTCCCACTAATTAGTAGTTAAATACTTTCACTAATTGTTTGTTTAAATAACCGTGTATTAAATAATAAAACATTTTTTATGGTTATTTATTAAAAAAAATATATATATTATAACCATTTTATTTCGGTGGCATTCAATCTCATATTTCTCAATAAGTATTCTTGATATTTAGTGTCTACCAACACTCATCTTATAAAATAGAGTAAAATATACTTTGAAGGTGAAAAAACTAAGATAAGATACATAGACATGCTTAAAGAAAATGCTTAAAAATAATAAATAAAATTGATAAAACCTAGATTGGTAGAAAAATGGCTTATCTCACGTATAACTAAAAGAAAGATGATGAATTACGTAACTCAAAATGCCTCCTGACAAGATTGGATCAATAAAACTATGTTAAATGAAATCAACTACAGGAACGCATTATGGAAAGAGCATAAGCGTAACATAAAAGATAAATTAAAACATCAGGAGTTCATTATAAAGCGAAATAAGCAATATTATAGTTTCAGACCGATGTCCAATACACTCTCAGCTACATTAGATATTTTTACGAAAATAAAACTGAATATTGACAAAAAAAACTTAGTGGTTTGTGTCTTCATCGATTTGAAAAAAGCATTTGACTGTTAGATAAATTATTTAATCTAGGTATAAAGGGAACTGCACCAGGCATTTTTAGATCATACCTTACAAATCGTCAAAATTGGAAGAACCCAAAATGTTCCCAGAAAAATTACGTGTAGCGTTCCTCAGGGATGTATATTAGGTCCTCGTTTGTTTTTAATATATATTAACAGCATCAATCTAATTGGACTAAAAGGTGAACTTTTCTTGTACACCGATGATAATGCTTTATTTTATTTTGGAAATTCAATTAAAACTGTCATACGCTGCACCCAAAAAGATTACATGATATTTTCTACAAAAAAAAAACAAAAACAAATCGGATTATCCGGCGTTTAAAATATATATTGAAATTATAAATAAAGATAGATTACGAAAAATATCTGGGTATAATTATAGGTAGCGAGCGGTATAACATGGAAGGCACACATTGCGAAGTTAAAAACTAAACTAATTTCTCACACAGGTGCATTACGTAGCATTATACGTAAATTATTATTATCCCACGCAAAGGGAGATACACCAACTATACTACTTGTGAAGCCACACCTTGATTACCTGGTAAAAATATGGGGCACAGTGACGAAAACTAATTTAATAGCGTTACAGACAGCACAAAATAAACTTAAAAAAATATTATAAATGGTATATAACTCTTTAACTTCAATGGAAAAAAAATACAAAGAAACTAAAATAATAAACATAGCACATACTTTTATATATATATAAAATACATGCATTTTAATAACGAAAATATTGAACAGAGAAATACATACACATTTTACTTTTACAAAGAAAATACATATCATAAAAACTAGACTTAAAAATGCTAATAATATAATATTACACACACCACGAACAAACTACGGCGAACCAAATATAATGTATGAAGGTGCTCAGCTGTATAATAAATTACCTGCATATCTGCAGGTATCGGCAGGTATCTGCTTGTTTTATATCGAAAACAAGCAAAAACAATGATTACTTTTAAAAAAGCTTGTAAAACTCTATATGCTAAATAAATAAAACTCTTTAATTTCCGCACATACCACTCCTGCATATTACGCTCAAAGGCACTTCCAGTCTCGCATACTTTGAGTTATCCGTGTTAGTACGATAAAATTAAACTATTTTTTTTAATTACCCTCAACTTTTATCATATTTGTACGTAATGCCCTTTTATGTTTTTTTATAACTTGTAAAATGTTTCGCATGTAAGTGAATGTTATTTTTAAGGGAAATAATGTTTCTTAAACCTCAGACCTATCTAAGTATTTTACTCCTAACTAAAAATAAAAAATCTCACCCAAATTAATATACAATCACAACTATTGAAAATGACACATAAGCACAAGCCATTTGCTGCTTATTAATCAACATTGATAAATTACTAGTAAGAAGTTTAGTTTAGAAGCTCATATTAATAAATAATCTAATATTCAAACGAATGTTCTTTCTTGAGTTTTAATAATATTGGTTTTTTAATATTAAATTATTAGATCAAGTTATGGCGAGCTGAATAATAATAACAATTAAAGCAAAACGTTTCTAGTTTCAATGGAATGTGGAAATATTAACTGCGGGTTTTGCATAAACATCACATTTAAAGAATTAATCTTGTAAAACGCACAAGCAGGAAGCACATCTCTCATCACAGCGATGTTTTTAATGTTACTGTATGAAACATACTTGGATTTAAAAAATAATGTAATTATTACACCATATTACGCCTTTGTCTTTTATGTTATACTTATATAGGTATTTCTTAGAATAAAACTATAACAGTCCTGAGATACATTATGTTGCAATACAATGTTGCAATAGTTTCTGTCTCAAAGCATTATTGTCAGGTATTCTTCTATCATTATTTAAAACATCCTACTGCAAACATAATAAAATAAACCCAAATTGTCTAGAACATTTTTATCTTGACAATATAATGCAAATAATAAGTTGTATAAAACTGAACCCTGTCATGCTGCACAATAATTATTTTTGGAATAAAAATATGTTTTTGAACTATTTTTATTTCTTTATGCAACAATTTCAGATTAGACTTAGAAATAATGCATTTGAATAAAAAAATAATTTTCGTATTTTATCTGGTACATTTAAATGTAAATGTGATGGATTTTTGTTCCTCAAAGACATTGTAATTTTTGTTTCTTAAAATATTCAATATTATGTCGATATATATTTAATATGAACACGTAGTTTAAATAGTTAAACATGTTAGAAAATTTAAATATGAATACGATTTTTAAATAATAACTGTCGAGTACTGTCTAAGAAAATATATTTGGAAATTCAAATTCTAGTGGCTGAATTGAGACGAAAAATTTTTGTTTTACGCTTTGTATTCCGAACATAAAAATTGGTACACATATTAATGAACCAAATAATTACGAACGGGTTAAAGTTTACAGGCTTTATTTGCTGTTATCATTGACGAATAATGATATATTTTAATAACACAGATATTACTTAAACATAGACATTATACAAATATATTTCTAACTTTTATATCTATCGGGTCTCTTATATTCAAACCGGATTGACAACCTGCATAATACTAAATTGATTAATTTACCCGTTGATTAGAATTAGTTCATGTCACAGATCAAAACTTTACAGAGCGCATCCGGTATAATTTAGTGATTAATCAAAATAATAAACACTATCATTAGGTTCGAATTAATCCTCGGCCTTCATGGGATAAATAATGTTCGAAAGGATTGCTACCAGCTTAATAACATCGGCGAAATTCTGAAATTCGTTCGCTTAAACATTTTCTCTGCCAGTTTGGAGACAAAGTGAATTTGTCGGTGACACCTCCATCAATCAATCTTGCCAGTCGCAACTCTTAAGCGATGGAATTACTTTTATATCAGAAGATCTTTTTGAAAGATGTGCTTGAAATATTACATTCGCACTGAACAGTGTGCGATTTGCGATATTTGTTCGCTTTCAGGCGATGTCGTAATGAAGTTAGCGAAGTTGATTTCCGATACGCTTTCACATCTCGTAATAGCCAAATGTGATAGATGTTCGGAATTTCAAAAGTTAATTATAGACCTACATCGAATATTTTTCGTATAATTCTTTACACTTATTGTATTTTTAACAAGTATTTATTGTTATGCAGTACGAACTTGTATAAGAAGTTGAATTTCACACACAATTGATTATTGTTATAATCCAAAACTTATCCACTTCAAGCTGCTGGAAATATATTTATTTTTACGTTCTAAGTTTATACCATGAAAGACGTCGTACATATATGTTTTTATTTTTTCGCACTAATATTCATAAATAAACGCTTATTTTTAAAATAATTCTTACTTTTATTTTCATGTATATGTATGTATTTTAAACATTACTATTTGTTCCTGGATTCACCTTGAGTTATTACTTATCAAAACAAATTCAATTTGTCATCGTGTACTTATGAAGATTTAAACTTTCGTAACCATCCCATTTCATAATCACATACATGAAGTTACGTTAGTTACTAATTCCGATTAATATAACAGCAGATAGTTCTCGAAAAATGGATTGAATGTTGGACCGCGAACGTATAAACGAACAGTAAAAACTCTACCAGTCATTGTAAGTGTAAGATTGATCACTGCCTGTCCTAAAACAATGAAATATATCGTAAATGTCGCTGATACTTTGCAAAGATATTGTGACTGTTACATACAAAAAGTTATATCCTATTAGTGTCCAACATGTAGTCTAGCAATTTCTTTCAAATTATGAAATGTCTCCCGCGTATGTTCAGCTTTAAGAAATTCTCTACTTCGTTAAGTTGAATATGAAATAACAAAAATATTTTTCCTTGGAAAAGAGATGGAAATGTAAAAATAGATAAGTAATATCGAAATTTTATTTTATATGTCGTGGTACAATAGTATACTTTTATGTAAATAGCCGACAAACGAGCAGACGAGCCACCTGATGTTAAGTGATCACCGTCGCCCATGGACATCAGCAAGACCAAAGGTATCGCTGATGTGTTGCCGTCCAGGAAATTAAAAGATAAGAAAAAAGTACTGGCTTTCAAGCCCCCAGCTGGAACACGACGTTTAGCGGCTGACTCAATCAGATACCAGTAATAATATTAATAATTTAATCATATTATTGACATTACGCGACCTTACGCGAAGCCCTACCACCAAACAGACTGGCTTCTGTCGCCTTTTATGACACCGTGTTCTGCCAGCATGAGATTGGCGAGATTATTCTAGGTGGCAATTAATATTTGAAAAAACTGTTATTAACACCAAGTGTCGTTCATTACAATTAAAAAAATAATAATTTGAACTTGAGTGTGTGAATAAAAACTATTTTATTAAAGATTGAAAATTAACAACATGAACAACATACATATATAAATATAGGGGGAGTATAACCTAAAAGAAGGAATTTAATAAAAATTAAACGGACTTAAAAAAAAACTAAAAAGTTGACCTAAAAAAATATTTAGGCACAACATTATTATATGCTAGCGTATATGCAGTGTATGAAGTCTGTGCCAAGGCTGAAACACAACAATGCTGGTTTTGCAACGTAAATAAATAAAATAAATAAACGTTCACACACTCACACCGCCGCACTAGGATTCCCTGTTTTGCGGGTGGCATGGACATACACAATTATCACATCACAAACACCCATGACCCGAGAACAAACATTTATCTATCACATAAATATCTGCCCCGGCCGGGAATCGATCCCGGGACCCCACGCTCGGCAGGCAGGGTCACTACCAACTGGGCTACGGGGTCGTCAACAAATATCACAACAACAAATATCTTTAAACTAAAATATTGCTATCCGTTGAGAAGTTCCATTCTTTAACTTCAGAACTCATCATTTGATCCTCACTATATTTAAAAGAAAGCAATTCCAAGCCTTTCCCTATACACTAATAAAAAATAATCAAAATCGATACATAAACACCGGGGTTTTGGCTGAACATACATATTAAAATTTACATACATGCAAACGAATATTTCTATATTCGTTATTTAATATTTAATTTCCTCCATTTTTGAAGTCGGTTAAAAATAGTATTATTGTCAACAGAGAGTAATTTAACATTGACATTTAAATAAACATTGTATTAGTGTTAATTTCAACATGTGTTGATCTTGAAGTGTATTTTGTCAAAGACTATAATTTTTTCACGAAATTTGAAAATAGTATTACAAAAAGAGTCGATGTAATCGACTTCCTTGTAGTAAGTAGCTAAACAATAATTAAAAATTGCATTTCAGGTGAACTTTTTTTTTTTTTTGTCGCAGGGGAATCCAGGTGAACTTGGTACTTGATATGGGAACCAAAAATAAATTATTAGGTCTATAAAACAATAATAAACAATTCAACATATCATTTTTACAATATTATTTTTACTTTATCCAAATTTTGAAAGCTGGGCAAGTGCAAACGAGATAAGAAACATAGAATTAAATCTCCTAATTGTTATGTATCGCAACTCTTCAATAATTCAAACATAGACCATTCGTTCCCTTACCTAATTGTCTGTATAATGCTTACATTCTAAAATAATTCAATTAACTCGACTCATCGCGTGCTATGAGATTTTAAGATATGTAATCAGGTTGCCCAACAATAAGGACGTATACGGGAGGCAAAATTAATAGTTTAATAATGAATCTGATGTGAATGCGACTGGGGAACTATCTCGCAGTGTTCGCAACTGACATATCCAATTAACGCGGCGTCCGGTTCCGAGACGATTCCGGCTCCAATTAACTGGCATTTGCTCCAGTGGCATGTTTCTTGACTCATTCGAAGTTCGCGGTACGTACATCTGCAGTTATTGAATAAATTTCTGAATTACTTATTTTAATTCAATATTAAACTGTCACTTTTATTACAAAATTTGTAATTTATTTTCTGATTATCATTAATATTAAATTTGTTATGTGACCAAATAAGGAAGATACATATTTTCTGTTATTCCTCACCTATATTAAAGTAGCAATCGATCAACTGTACTGTGTAGTTCAACTACTGTTAAATAGTTATAAACATAAACAGTCGATCTCGATTAGAACCAAAATCCTATTTGAGGAGTGAGACAGTCACGGATTGTCACTTAATCGACGTATATTCAAATACCCTATTAATTTCTAGTCAACGTAAAACTATCGCATGTTTTAACTGATATATACACTTTATTATAAAAAGTTATTAATTTTGAACATAAATATGTTTAAAATTTATGTCAAATCTTTTATTTTCAAATTTATTTATTCGTGCTTATCATCCGTCTTGTCTTAGAACAAGTTATGACTACTGATATTAATAAATTAATATTAATATTTACTAAGTCTTTTTTGCACGTTGGGGTGTGCTAGGCAGCTATATTCGGCGTTGTGCTTGTGGTGATATCACCGGCTCTATAACTCCACACAATTCGTTCGCACCGGCTACCGGACGGTAAACTTTGCAAAATGCATAATCGAGAAACTAATATCGATATTATTTCGCACATTTCACTAATCGCTAATTTCACTAATAATAATTATCGCTAATACTATTTGAATTATTTGAGTTCCAAGTAACATTTGTAGGAATTCTATTTTGATATAAAACAGCATATTAAACACAGAACTTATTTCTCAAAATAAGTAATGAGAGTTCGCTAAGGTAGACGGCGTGCTAATAATGAATGTGGAGTCGGGAACTATCTCGCGGCGTTCGCGACTGACGCATCCAATTAACGCCGTGTCCGGTTCCGGGATGATTCCGCCTCGAGTTAGCTGCCGTCTGGTACAGCACCACGCATTTTGACTTCTACCAAGGACTCACGATGAAGGCAATTGGGGTTGTGTAAATAATGCAAAATTGAGCAAAATTTACGTAGGCAAATATGTAGATAATGAAATTAATTAATATCGTTACGAGAACACGTATGGAAGTGTTTAATAAAACGTAGCTATTATTTAAAATTATATTATTAATCTATATATAAATAAAATATTTATTTTTTTCGTTAGTTACCACTAAGTAATAATATAGATTATAACCATATTTCACAATAGCAAAGAAATTCTAATAAAATAAAGATTTTAAAGAAACTGCGGCCTTACTGCTAAATATATATATATATTATTATTAAAAACATTGTAACAACTCCGACTTCAAAGAATTATCTAGCAGATATTGGAAAACGCGCCTTAGACTACCAAGTATCGTATTAAATACAATTTATTTCATTCTAATTACACCACAAAGTAAGAAAGAATCGTATTGCTTCTTGATTTTAAGATCTCAAATAATTTTTCTTTATTGGAACACATTTTCTTATTACAGGTAGCACTCCGTGTGTACATATGTCACTTATATTTTAAATAGGATTTCATTTGTTTTTTGTTGACTAGTATTGTGGAATAGAGCCTAAACTCTTCATTTTTAAAACACTAAAAAAGGAAGTTCTCAAATAGGCTAATTTTTTTTTAACATTTGTTACCTCAAAACTCCGTGATTTATTAACCGATTTGAAAAATTCCTTTTTGTTTCAGAGGGTATTTCCCGTTCGGTAAATAGGAGATAAAATAAAAAAATAACCTTCTTCAAATTGAAGTCGATTTATACTTTGGTAAAATATTTACGTGTACAATTAGCAACCAGACCCGGCCTCTATGAAAGAACACAAAAACGAACAGTTAGGCGTTCGTTTAGCCAGGCAGTACCTGTAATATAACCACATATCAAACAAACATATCAGTATTCTTTGAGACATTGATAATAAAAATTCTTAAGCGTATAAGCCGCTTGGCAAAAAACCGTAGACATAAATTCTAAGAGTTAATTACACTCGTAGGGTTTTCAATTCGCAAGAAGTACTCTTGTCAGTTCCCAATTAGATATATTTATGATTTAATATTACAGAAAAACATTTTAATTTAAAGACTATATACATACACAATATATGTATGAAATGTGTATGTTGTACAAATGTAGTATAGATATATGTAATGTTAAATATGTAAATGGATTACCTAAAAGCGATACAATGCGGTATAGCGACACGGCGCCGCGGCGACAGCAATAAATATAAAAACCACATTAAACAGCTGTCCAGATGATCTACTGAGTGGGTTCGGCTTTTGATTTGAGGGGATTTAATTTAAATTACCTCATCTTGCCTAAACAAGCCAAGGTTGATACTACAAGATTCCGCGCATTTTTTGGTATATCCCGTAACGAAAAGTTCAACACAAATATATGTGGAAGAACAAAACCATGTCTCATTTATACAATAAATTTACATCATAAGCAAAATCAAGTCTTTTTACTATTAAATCATTGTCTCATTTTGTTAATTGATCCCAATAGAATCAATCATTATCCCATTCTATGTATAAACATCCTGAATTTACAGTGAAGTCAATAAAAAAACAAGATTAATTTCCCGATTGTTCTTAGTAATCTTTTATTTACTTATTTAGTATGAAGATATTTTTTTCTTTATATTTATTGTGAAATTTTGCGTTTCGCTGTCTATAATGCTTCACAATTTTAAGTAAAATATTGAAAAGAGCGCGGTTTGGATTTTGTGCCAAAGGCTTAATTAATGATTAATTAATACAGTGCTTAATTACTAAATCAATATTTATTTGCGATGGGCGTTGAAACATATTGGAAACATCAAAAGTTACAATTTAAAAATTAATCTGCTTCTTTTATGAATTCAGAAAATTGTGAATCATACAGTATTCACTTAATGACACATTATTTATTTATTTAAATCTTTATAGGTTCGTACACTATAAGGCATAACAGTACTGAAAAAGAATCTTTATGGGAAAAACCCTGGAACATTTTGGAATCCTATAAAAACTTATCTATAATCTGTGTTGTGTTGTGTGGGTATATAATCTGTGTTCTAAATTCCTGACTCCTAACTGACCTAAACTCCTGAAATTTGATAATAATCTTAACAAAATGTGTCATTCAATATTTATTAACAAAGTCTAGACATTAAATTAAAATCGTTTGGTGAGAAGCTACTAGGTCAAGAGGTTTTGTTTTCGGAGCTCTATCCAGTGACCTTTCGTGTATATTCTACACATATTTGTGATGATAACTGGTGGTTGACTATTAAAAACAATTAAACAAAATAATAATTTCAATAGATTTATGTCAAGATAATATTCGATATTATTTTATCATTACATAATCGTCTCACAGCTGGGCTTTGGCTTCCTCTCATCATGAGAGAGCTTAAGGCCATAATCCACCAAGCGGACCAATTGCGGACCAGTTGGCAGACTTCGCAAGTTATTTCATTATGTTTTCCTTTACCGAAGCAAGTAATAGTTGATTTAATACACTTAAACTCCAGATAATAGGTGAAAAGCAAAAGACGCATACAGGATTAGAACTCGATTCTCCCATGCCTGCGGCGAACATTCAAAACATTAGTCTTCTACCAGTTTTCTTTAATTGAAACTTCTATTCTATATTTAAACAAAAGATAGTGTATTACTTCAAAAATTTCGCTGATTGTGACTAATTCTGATCGTCCTGATACATAAGATGATAAAACGTTAAACTATCAAGCATTCACGATACAGTGCAAAATTTAACAGCAAGGAACCTTTAAAAAACTTTTATTTGTCACTTACACATTTGGAACGCGCGCGAATAGAACTACTTCGCTCTACAGCCAAAATCACTATCCCACTTCTGAACAACAATAAAACTGCATACTCACGCATCGGATTTTCTTGTAACTATAAACAATCTTGCTTACACTAAGATTGTTATATGATTTGTAATTAAACACATATTGATTACTGTAATATTTATACACTATCAAGTAATTTACTTATTATTTAATTTTTCAAGGCGGTAGGTATTAAGTCTAATTATTAACATGTTTATTTAGAAACAGTTTTGTAAAACACTGTCTGTTAATCCAGATAATAATTTTTAGAAGTAATAATTTTTAGTTCAATATCAACAATAATATCGCCTACCAACCAAATTAAATAATTTCAGCTATACTAAGAATCCAAAAAGACGATGGTAAGTGACCATTGCCCATAGACATCAGCAAGACCAAAGGTATCAGTGACGCGTTGTCGGCCAGGAAATGGAAAGGAGGTAAAAAAGAAAGTACCCGTACTGTACAAAAAGGACCCGTGCAATATATTTTTTTTTAAATTTTAATGTCACCTAACTAAGTCACCCATCTACTCATGACGGATCATTTGAACAGTCATTGCAGCCCATGGATTTCGTTATCACCCAACACGCGTAGCCGTCCTAATAGCTCGTCGCCGTTCAAAAAGACAGTTTTCAATTAGTGCTCAAATGTTTTAAACCGCAGTGAATATATATCAGATGGATATTAAAATGTGTTCAAAAACAGTAGAAATAATCATAATTATGGTCTCAATAGTAAAAATAAAAGTAATGCTTCGGATATTATTGACATTAAAATACATTTTAACTAAAGTTGCGTAACATAATCAATCAATCAATAACAAAACATTCTTATTTTCTTCTTCTTTCTTGACCAAAAATGTATTAGTGATGCCTGTGGTATTACTAATGTCCGTGAGCGACGGTGACCATCGGGTGGCTCGTCTATTCGTTTGTCGGCTATTTACATTAAAAAAAAGTATGTCGTCTTTGAAGTTTTTTCTAGACAATTATTTGTCCCAATAATACATTTTTATCATATAAATTATATGTTTTAATTATTTTTAATATGTGTAACAGACAAACACTCCTACATAATCTTACCTTAATATATCTAAAGTAGCAGTCAATCTTGGTTGCTCTATGCAAGGTCAAATAGTCAAAAGTTAGTAAAATTACGACTTAATTAATATAAAATTGAACGACTCTGCAATGGTAATTTTGATATCAAAAAGGCAAGTTTTAATTTCGTTTACATGACTGCTTTTATCGTTATATTCCGTAATTGCCCGCAACTTTTATTCATTTTCCGAAAGAATCAATGCAGGAATTAAAGCCAACTTTAAACAATCAGTGGACGTCCACAAGAGTCTTAGTAATTTAGGAGGACTAATGATCATCCCAGGTATTAGAAGATCTTATTTCAAATACTATTATTATAGGCGCATTTAATAACGCAATAGAACTGAAAACAATAGTTATTAGATTTTTTTGTCTGTTTGCCTGTGGTTAACCGATTTCTAGATGGTGTTCACTAATGTGTTGTAATAAACATCACATAATAAAATCTTCTATAAATAAAAATGTGATAAATTATTTTATTTGTAATTCATAAAAAAAGAAAAACCCAGTCCTAAAACAATGCAGGTACCATTTCTAAACGTAAGGCTATTTCCTGAACCCAACCGAAGCGAAGCGAAGGCGGTTTACTAGTCTAATAATAAAAACCGTGACTTCTGCTTCCTAAGCATGGAAGAACTCAAGAATGTTTTGAGTAGCAGTCACCCTCCCAATTATCTACTCCGTTCGCAGTTACTTAATTCTGTGGATCACTTACAATCGACACAAGCCTTTGAGCTAAGAAGGTACGAGTTGCTACAGTGTTGCGCAAAAGTATACTTCTTAAATGGTGAGGATGCGAGATTCTCTGGTTTGTTTACATACATCAGAGTATTGAAATAACACCCAGTATCGAAGCCAGACTATCGAAATATCACTCTTACAGTACAGACGCCACACCACGCAGTACAGAGTTAGTGGTTGTATCAGAGGTGTACTTCTTTCGTTTTTCATGATTTTTTCCATTCATCATATTTCCAGACGAGCTATTCTAGCCGAACCCAAAAATTTTCATCTGCTTTGTTCAAGTTATTAATTCACTTATTTCATTCATTTTTATTACAGTGCTCATTACAATTCTAGTTATGGAAATACTTAAGTTACGTGACCTAATATTATTATTTTACTATAAAGTTCTACGGCGAAAAGTGGATAATATTGTTAATGTAAATTCTCATAACACACGTGTCGAATTAATTTAATACGTGGGTAGTTAGATATTATGAGATCATTTTTATTGGATGTCCTATAATGAATTCCTATAAAAAACGAGAAACAAAATACATAGACACTAAGTGGATAGGATTATCTTGCATTAGTCTTTGTCAAGTATCACTTGTAAAAAATTTCTCTCCATTACCGTAGGTTTGCCGCCACTAGGATCCATTTTCTTACTTCAGCGGTCAACAAACGAACAGATTAGCCATCTCACGGTCACCGCTGTTAATAACCAACCACACGAAAGGAAGCGAGGAGTCTGTTTTTCTAAATGTTACATGGTAGAATCATATAGGAGTTTGGATTCTAGAAGGAACATATTGGTTAGCCAGAAAGACCAAAAACTCAAACAAGACAAGATCCATGCATTAATATTAATCGAAATTTAACTCGTTGATTTCGAGCCCAAAAATATACATAACAGGACGCCTCTGGCGATATAGCCTATTCAGATATTTAGCAAATTACTCCGCGGGTAGAGCAGGTTGGTGCGTCTAAACTTAAAATATTAGCTCCCTATTTTAACAATAAATTTTTGTAGGTGTAATACTTCATTCTGATAACAAACGCTCTAGATTGGTAAATGTTTTTTCAGCCAAAATTTCTCTGACCTACAATAGTTTCAACCTTGACCCTCCGTTCAATAGACATAGCCTACAGTATCTGCAACGTTATAATTTAAATATCTTTTTAATATTCTATTGGGGGTTAATATGTTACGCAGACCCTTAAGAAAATAAAATATTTTGGTTTAATAAAATATACTGGAGCTTGGTGATCACAAAATCATATTTGAAATTTCAGAATGTTTAGTTATGACCTTGCTATTACGGAAAAATAAAATTTATGGCTCACATACATTAATGTTATTTATTGTTGGATATAGAAAATAATGTATTATTTGATAACTTTATTGAAATAATAATATTTATTATGATATAATAATACTGAAATAATAATTAGGGATAGGTATAAAGATCTCTCTTAACTTTTGCTTATTTTGTAACCCCTAACCTATCCACCTTCTAACATGTGTACATAAATATCTATCAAGCAAACCAGATGTTAATAGCTTTCAAATGTACAGATAGGAATCTTTACTGGCCAAATAATTAATAAAAGCGGGCCTTAAGAATAATCAGATCCGTTAGTTATTTATTAGGAAAATGCTAGGTTTTTATGCCTCAAACAAGACTTAAAGGTCAACAACATTTCACCTGATTCTCAACAGATCGCATCATATTTTATCCAACGATAAAGTTGACTTTGTAGTGAGTGAGTCTAATGGAGCGAAAGGTCCTACAATTTTTCTTTACAATTTACAAAGAATCCATTTTGGCCAAACAATGGTTTAGTTTTTCACATTAAAGTGATAATTATAAAAAATGTTGTGATTTTATACTCTTGACAGTATATTGGTAACTACAGCAATGTGCTTTTGAACATTAATTTGTTTCAACTATTTATGTTATTTCACGGAAAGATAATAATACCAGAAATAATATTATTTTATAATATATATATTGTGCTTTGCCAGTGTTGACGTACAAATATCAGCTCATTATTTATTTATAATTTATATGACGGTAACATTATATAAAATCGAACATTAAAATCATTAAAATAAATAATAGTTCTAACATAGTAATAAATAATTAAAATATAATATAGTTCTACAAATTCTGCAATCTACGTCACAATTACAATTTAAGACATCAAATTCATTCTAGTTAAATTCAATCAACACCAAACATCCAATTTCATCAACCTCATAACGAAAAGAAAATATAAATCTTCGCAATTCTGTGTCAACATTAAAACAAAATTAATTATTAAAATCATTAAAATAAATAATTATCATTCTAAAATAGTAATAAATAATTAAAATACAACATAGATAAAATTCCCGCCATCTATGTCACAATTAAAATCTAAGACATGAAATTCATTCAGTCAATAATGTGTATGAATTGAATAAAATCGAATATTAAAATCATTAAATCAAATAACTAATAATTCCAAAATAATAATAAAGCATTAAAATATAATATAAATACAATTTCCGCAATCTATGTCAGAATTATTAAAATTAAAATTTAAGACATATCCATTTCATTCAATTTTATATTTAAAAACTCTTTAATGTCGTAAATACATTTATTCAGAAGCCATATAGTTAATTTATTTTTAAATTGATTGTATGTCATCATTTTTATAGAGTCCGGTAATCTATTATAAATTTTGATTGCCATGAAATACGCAATTTTTTCTTTAATTTGTAATGTACATTGGGGTGCAACTAATTTGTTTGAATATCTAGTTGGTCTGGTAGATGCATTTATGTTTTTTACGAAATGCTCGGGGTACCTGTGTACAAATAGACAGATATCTCGGATATACAATGAAGGTAGAGGCAATACATACGTTATTCTTTTTGAATAGCGGTTTACAGCTATCTAGCCAGTGTGCGTTGCATACTGCACGGATGCATTTTTTCTGAACTCTGAAAACTCGTATAGCCTCAGAAGAGTTTCCTCAAATTATTAATGCGTACCTTAGCACCGAGGACACATAACTCTAGTACGCACACCATGCAGCTTGTTCGGATACAGTCTGTCTGATTCTTCTAACAGCAAAGATAAACCGGTCTAATTTATTATAGAGACTCTCGATTTGTTGTGTCCATTTTAAATTTTTGTCTATAGTTACGCCTAGGAACTTTGTATAGTTTAATTCATCCAGTTGTTTGCCATTATATTTTATGTCTAATGTGTCAGTTATATTTCTGTTCGTGTTAAAGTATATTAAATTCGTTTTGGTTATGTTTAGCTGCAGGTTATTATTCTTCAACCACAATGTAACGTCGTGTATTGCTTTAACTAATTTATTTCTTAATGTTCCTACTTCTTTCTCTTTTATAATTAGTGTGGTGATGTCGGCGAATAAAATACATTGATTTATTGTTGAGTCGGGGAGGTCGTTTACATATGAAAGGAACAACAAAGGACCCATGATACTACCTTATGGAATAGCACAGTTATGATTTTTCCTAAGTTCTCACCTATAAATAGTTTTTGCGGGATGATTTTGGCGCGTCTCTATTCTAGTTATTTCGGTGCACTGTTGCCGATTTTATAAATAGCTTTTTATCAGGTGGTATGCCTGCCCCCTTATACCATATCTTTCGAGCTTATCGAGTAAATTTTTATGATCAACTAAATCATAGATTTTCGACATGTTCAGAAATACTGTTACTACCGGTAGTCTTTGATTTAGACTTTCGGAGATAATTTTAATGAGCTTAAATATTGCTAATGTTGTCGAGCTATTTTTACGTAAGCCAAATTGTTCTTTACGTATTATGTTGTGCCCTGTGAAAAAATTTAGTAGTGTAGTGTTTATTGCTTTCTCTATAATTTTTGATAATATTGGTACAAGAGTAATGGGTCTGTAGTTGTTAAGGTCGAATTTATGCCTTTTATTATGTAAGGGTTTAACTATGGATTGTTTTAGTTTGTCAGGGAAACGGCCTTTAGTAAATGCTAAGTTTATTATGTAACTCATAGGTTTACATAGATAATTAGCAAATGATTTTATAGGTTTAAAGTCGAGTTCGTCATTCCCTACTGAGTTGCTGTTCTTGAGCCCCATTATGATTTTAAATATTTCACGAGGGCTTGTAGGTGACAGAAATATTATTTTATGTTTCAGTTTTATATTTTTGTTGCTGTAAGAAGCCTTTTGTTGTTTATTTTGAGGAAATAAATTGGCTTAATAGTATAATATTTCGTTTATTTGAAAATTTTTATGAGCATTTTCATCATAACTAACCCAGTTCACACTAGGTCATAAATATAGTCGTAGTATAAAGAATTTTTTCTAGGATATACTAGGTTTATATATATATACGATGTACAAGGACTATTCATACTAGGACTATATAAGAAAAACCATTTTAAATGTCACGTGTGGTTTCTCAGTCATAATAGTTATTATGCTTAGTTATGTAAGTGAATATAACAGAGTTGCATTGGTGTTATAATGTTTTTCCACACCACGCCATGCGGTGTCTTGTCGCGTCATGTCTTATCTGCATTGATTATTATCATATTTGCAACGTCGCCACAGAGAGGCTACATAGAGGCGCACAATCAGCACAAATGATCCGGATGACAGTAGCTGTTTTATATCTCACGTCATACTGACTTACCTTCATTAGTGGTGGAAAGATTTGAACCATGCCAACGAAACAAAATTTTTTACAAACTAACACTTACACATTTGTTTCTTTTAATAAAATTATTTATTTACATTTTAATATTTTTTTGTTATCGAAATGAACATTTTGAAAATATTGAAAGTTTAAATGTTCAAAGAGATATTGGCATGAATTACTTAATAAAATCTCGTTCGTTACAAAATAAGCAATTCCAATGTACGAACCACATTGCACTTAGAGTTTCAATTTGCTTAAGACGGTTTTAAATTTGTACTAGTCTAAACCTAGGAACGTGAAAAATCCCCAAGCGAATTGTAAACGTGTTCCACGCTCGCTGCCATATTTTTATTCGGTGCCCCCAATCGTTTCTCCGCTTATACGCCGTCAAGGGAGTGTTTGATTTGGCGCAATCGTATCGATTCGGCTTATCGAGAGAACTTGGAGTTATACTGAATGATTTTGAGCTTCGCCAAAATCGTTTGGCTCGTTTTTTTATTCTTTAATTCACGAATGCAGCAAATATATAATTCTGTAACGTAACTGTACCTGCTAGCCATATAACAGAAAGAACTAATATCGGTAGCACATTAGCCCATAGGGTCGACTAAGACACTTACTACACAAATGTAGACATTTTATTATTATGTATGGTTTGTAAGGCTCGATCTATCTTAGAATCAAAAACAACCACCTCTCCTCTTGTTGGACCCAGCTGTAAAATGGATTAGTTCCGTCTCTACGAGCCCGTAGGCAACTACATAGTTAAATCTCGTTGGTATTCGTCCATAGTGGTAGGTTTTTATCTACTTGGCTATCTGTTGTCCTACTGCTAAATTCTAAAATTAACCATGACACGTGTTGTGTGTTTAAGTTGCAGTATCGGAGACCAGTTATCAGTAGATCCCCGTATCTTTCGTTTGTTTGTCTGTTTGTTTTTTGGTCGTTGTGGGCTATTGATATAAAACCGATGAGTTACCCTTTTTTCCACAAAAGTGACTGATAAACTACCATTTCCTATATTTATACTCTTCGACAATCATATCTTTATGGAGGAACATCTTTACACTTAACATAATTGCAGTATGCACTGTCGAAACGACATTCAATGTACGTACACAGTCGAGGAATCCTTTAAGTAAGCAAACTGTACCTCGCTATCTTCATCTTGTTTGATTCTAGGAATTACTAGTAAGTGTCACAGCTGGATCTACATTGCTGAAATTCTGTAACATGGTGCCCTAATCTAATCTACTCAGTTGGAATTAAACCGAGTGCTCCAGCTGGACTTCGTAGTATCCTGTTTAATCCCGACACTACTCATGTGAGGTAATAGGGTTTTTCATCTGTCCAAGTAGCCAATACACTATTTTTAGAATCCATACGGAAATATTGATCTATTTCGGTTGTAATATCGAAGACCCATTAATCCCTTCCATATCGATGGGCAGTGTGTTGGTGGTGCACTTGGTGTTACGGACGTGAATGATCACTTCACATCAAAAGTTGCCTCTGTTCGTTTGTTGACTTTTAAAAATCAAACGAAAACAAAGTCATATAGTTTATTATTTGATGAAATACTAATTATTGCTTCATTAAGGTGCATTCTTATTCATCCTTTCCCACGTTCGATGATCGGAGCAAACACTTATATCAGACATAAATGTTTTGTTCTCAGATTGTGCAGGTTTGTGAGGTCCTAATTGAGTGTAAACCAATTTTGACTTTGGAATGGGCAGGGGAATGGGTATAAACGCATAAAAATATCTTTTTTAACGATTTGTTTCACGCAATTAAAAAATTTGAATGAGGTGTGATTTCGGTTTCCGAACACAGGTAGTTATAACTCTTTAGTTATATTATAAATATATATTATATTATATATTTTTTCAATACCTTAACTATTTCATAATAATTGCTTCACAAAATAAATATATTGGAATAACATAATATCAAATACATCGTTCTCACATCACCTAAATTAGAAACTGGAATTTTTGTGGCACTACCAATAGCTTTAGTTTTTTATAATAACACTTTTCTTCTTCGATCCCGTTCAAAATAGTTTCGTTTTGGCACTCTCGTATCGCAACGGCTTATCAAGAGTGGATGCAGTAGTGATCCAGTATTGAACTAGCGACATTGTACACGTATCATACAGATATAGATAACTGGTGGAGATTTGCTGACAATGGAAAAATAGAAAACATATTTGAAGTTCTTAAAATCGTATATGTTTCATTTAAGACAATCCTTTTATAGACACGTTACAACTAATGAAGACAAAGGTAACGAGACAGGTAATATAAGTATGGGGTGTGATTTTTTAATTAGTTCAGAAAAAAGCTTATAAATATTGTTTAATTTTTATTGTTATTTCCATGTTATTGTATTATTTTCTATCATTTAATCGTACATCTTAAGACATTTGCTTTTTGCCGTGTCTTGTTCCCAAAAAGTCTGTAGTAAAGATCACTCAGGAACCATAAAACTTCTGTAATTCTGTGGATTGGTATTTAAATTTAAATTAGTGTTGTTTGATGTAAAAT
Source organism: Megathymus violae (assembly GCA_003671415.1). NCBI lineage: Eukaryota > Metazoa > Arthropoda > Insecta > Lepidoptera > Hesperiidae > Megathymus > Megathymus violae. The sequence goes on along the minus strand of PDGT01000063.1, from coordinate 158,882 downwards.
GCAAACTTGCTTGATGTATAACGCAAACTACCATCCGTGCATATCCATAATATCCTGTTATGACAATGATTATTTACAATTGAATTTGAAATTCCGACAATCCTGAAGAGATATTTATATGTGTTTTAATAATTATTTTTTACTTACATAAGTGCATAAAAACGCTTGATACATTCTACCCGCACTGTCTGAGAGCTCTCTGTGTTCTTAACGTTGTGACAGACCTATCAACCCGCTTTTAGCATGCGTGGCCGCTAGGGATTAGTGTTTAAATTCCTCTAATTTTTTATGCCTATGGTGTTAACTATCGAACATTTATTATCTGGATATTATAGACAAACATGAATCTATATTAAATCAAAATAAAATATACATCTTTATTTGATGCAAAGTCAAACTATTCTATTATAAAGCTTATCGAGAAATATCTAGCACTAACACATCTAGCACTTATCTAGAACAATCAGTTGTGGGCGGTAACTAGATTCTATTTACAATATCATATTATAATAAGGTATTTACCTAATCATAAATTCACATCTTTATTAACATCATTTGGTAATTATTATTAAATGAAATGAATAAAGTAATTTCTCGGAGTTTGACTCATCCTACATAACTTATTCATAACCACATTCAAGTAATGGTAAATACGTAATTTCCAGTTACTTATATCCTTTAAAAAACCTCTACCTGGTTCCAGTAGTAATAATGACGTATTTACATAGAATGGTTTAAGTTATTACCCGGTAAATAAGGAGACTGTTCATGTTATACGGGATACAATGACGTGAACGCAAACGTAAAATGACATCACAAATACCCGAGAACATACATTTGTATGTTTGTATTCCAGGAATCGAACCCGGGAGCCCTTGCTCGGTAGGCAAGGTCACTACCAACTGGGCTAGGTTGTCTAAATATCTATAACATGACTAGTACGATATCTGTAACACGACTATGGGTAAACAAATTTAAAATGAATCTGCTCGTTTATTGTCTGCTAAATGTTAATGTTACCGAAGCCGTAAAAACTACCATACCATCATGAGCACCGTCGAAATAAAATCGGATAGTATCCAGTGACTTCTACAAGACCTATGCCTACACCTTACACCATTCCCGCTGTTGGTCTAATGCACAACGAGTTAGCAAGCTTGGATTCAGCCGTCCAAGTTTGTTATCTTTTATGATTTTAAATAATGTTTTTGGTACGTTTCAATAGTTACTTCGTCAATTAGCTTTTAATGGGCCCTATATTACTATGATACTATAAGATGTTTCTTAGCCTGCGAAAAACTATATTTGATTTCGATCGCTAGTGAGCATAAGGCGACGATTGGCAGTATTCGATGATAAATAACTATGAGAGTGTCAGAGGAAGTTATCGATATAGTCCGCCAAGTTGAAACTGGTTTTGGTCCGGTGGGAAATCTACAATCTTGACTATCCACTAACAAAGTTTTCAACTAAAATCCTATTGTGCTTTGTGTCATGGGAAACCGAGCACGCCTGATTTAGTGGAAAATTCCATTAGGACTAATTTTAATATTTCGATGCAAGTTTTGATGTCCATTTGAATGCTAAACGTCGGCGTTTGGATTTGTCGGACTAAAATAAGTTAAAATGATCTGTGGTAACATTTAAATATACCGCATTTTGACCCAAACGTCATATGTGTCAGAAAAGGCTGAATAACGCTATGGAAGTCTTCTGCAGTGTTATCATAAATATACAACATGGTACCTCCCCAGCCAGGATCACCTTTTTTGACAGGAGATTTCCTTTTGCTACACTTTTTACTTTGTTATGTTACGTTATTTTTGACTTTACCAGAATCATTCGCAAAAAAAATGACAAAATAAATGGAATTTACAGAAGAAACCCACATCATGTTTAAAATCAAAAATAATACCGAAACCATTCTAAATTCCGATTATTACTCAACTTACCCTCAAAGATCCCATAATTTTCAAAGGTGAGACTTATTCACCAAAAAAATGATGAACAAATTAAACACACTTGCGGTAAATTTTAATCAAAGTGAATGACACCGGATAATTTGAAGTAAATAAATTCTCTTATTTTATTTTTGTCACACCAAAATACACAATACTATTTCCATGTGCCCGTCCCTTTTACCGCTGCTAACTCAGAGCGGTGGAGAATTCTTATGTACTACAAAAATTAATATAATTACTGCTTATAATATTGTGATGCATTAAGTTTGCATTAGCTATCTTTTATTAGTATAATAGGATTAATTTTTAATTTATAAGTATTTTTTGAAGATTGCATAAAGTGTAAAAACCGTCTTTTAAGGTTTGTAATGAAACAAATGAAAGTTAGAAGTATGTTAGAAGAATCATATAGATAAATTCCTATTTAAATTTGCCATTCCAATAACTCTTGTATTCCCTAACAAATAATCACCACTAACGACCAGAAGCCCATACAATAAAAAGAATAAAATTCACAATACATTATCTGATATCCAACATATAGCATTAATTAAACGAGAAATTTATATTAGGACTCTTAAAACATAACAAATAAATTAAATTAACTTATACAGCAGATAAATTTAACAAAATGCCACAGTAAAATAATCGTAAGAAAACCCGGTTATGATTCAAGAATACAGCCAACAAAGAAGGAATTTGCCGTAGAAAATATTGTAATCATCAAGGAAAAAGGCGAAAAGGGCCTCCAAATCACACGATAAAATTTCGAGTGCTTCGAACAAAGAATATTGAACAACGAGAGATGAGAAATTGTAATAAATTTTTACAAGAGATTTATTTTTCGAGTGCTTGTCTTCAAGATTTACGAACACAAAGTAAACATGATTGAAGGTATGTTAAGAGGCTATGCAGAATCCATTTTTTGTAAAGGACATCGTTGATGTCTGCATAAGTCTTGTTGGTGTTTATGTTTTACTCTGCTGTTGTTCAAAACTCTGTGTAAAAATAGCAGTTCTTGCCAACATAAACGTAGTTTTTAGCTGGCTTTTTTTATTTTATATAGCTTTTATATTTTATACATTTTTAAGCAAGCTGCCTACTACGTAGGTACGAATTTTTTTTTTATTTAAATGATGTCTACAGTAGCCTTGGCTATATTGTTTTGAAGATTTATTTTTCATTACATTCTTTTTTGTTCCTAGCCGGAAGAGATTGATTTTTAAATTAAAATTATTACAAAAGTGAGTTTCTAGATATTTAACAACAATATTACTTATATTCATGTCCAAATAGGGCACAGTCTGCATGAATCCTAAAATCAAAGCCAATTTTCACCGCTCCTGGGTCTGTTGAACAGCAGCATAAGCACAAGGTACTTCATACATACATTTTAATTTGAATATAATGTTATTCCTGCCTATTTAGTTTTTGAAATCAACCGTAATATATTACGTTACTTTTAACGTATTTAAATAAATACATCCGTCTAAATAGAACTCACGATTGGATTGCTTAGTTTTTAGTACTGTAAATATATTGTACTAATATTAAAATTTCAACTGAGCCAAATCTTTACGTTAATATTTTTATGAATTTTAATCTAAGTATGCTTTGTTATCTATATATAGAGGTCAAAACATATTTTTTGGAATTTTATCCGTTTGTCTGACCACATATTACACTGAAATTACAAAACAGATTTAAATAACATTTGTTATGTTAGTAACTTATATTATAGTTACTTATCTACGATACTTTTCATACCGGGAAAATGGATCTGTTCCCGCGAAATAGGATAAGTTGTTAAGGATATTCTATTAAGAGGGCATATAAAAAAGGCTTTAGCTAATTTAATAAATTAATATGTTTTTAATTCTTAGAAATAAAATATCCTAGTCTTTAAACAATTCGAGTGATATTTGTAAACGTTGGGCGTACGAGTAGATTCGGGTTTTCTCTTTTTAACCAAGCACGGATGACAGATCTTACTTCTATTTCTTAACATTGTGAAACACCCTGAGGCTAACCCTTAACATTCACCAGACTTTGTAAAATTAGAGGATCTTGTAGGATTTGAACCTAGGCCCCAAGTGCGGAACTTGCTCTTCCAGCCACTGTGCCACTATTGCGTAGTCATACATTATATATATTTTAAGTAAAATTTATTAATTTTCATAATTATCAGATAATACTTACAATTTCTCATGATTCAAGTTAATTGACACAATGTAATACATGAAAATCGGTATAATTATTTAAGTTATTTCATTTATACAGATAGATACTTTTTTCAGTGATTTTCAAAAATAAAAATATGTACCCGCACCCAAAATTACTTCATTTGAATTTAAATTAACCATTAAATTACGTCAATCAATTAAATATCAATTACCTAAATTATCAATCTACAGGAAATAAACAAAACAAGTAATGTAACTGAATCTCGAAATTCACTTCAGTATTTTAAATAAAGTCGTAGATGCAGAAACGAATTAATTTTGTTAGAAGACAGAGAAAAATTTTATGAAATTTTTTACAACGTATTATATTCCATTATCCTTCCGGTACTCACTAAAGCCGGCTTTTTTTAGGGAGTTATTTTACTGCCAATTAATATTCAGAGTAACAAACATTACTTACGCATTATTTTAGGATTCGCTGGATGTAATGTGTTTTTTACATAAAATAAATTAATGCTTGACTTGATAGCAAGCGGTAATGAAGTTGTTGAACGCTTCAACTTATAGATTTGGCTGCACCAACCCAAATGTGACAACAGTACTGTCGGAGCTGAGTTTTGTACAGGGCTTTCACAACTGTTTCAGTGTGAAATACCGCCGCACCTTTGCACGGATCCCAAATTTCCTTACAGCAACTTTGCACTCGATTAATCAACCAAAGTGGAGATTCGAAGAAACTTTAACTCCCAACCAATGAAGGCGGTGAGCGCATTCCAAGGATACATTTTGAAAAGTGGGAGCCAAGGTAAACGGGCTCCTCTTGGCAGGGAACAGACACGTCTGAGGTTTTATGGCGTTGATTCTCATTAGGTTGGCATCGCCCCATTCGGACTAAGTGTGATATTTATATGTTCCAGTCCAGCAGTCCAAAAAAAAACATCAACGTGCTATCGGACAAGAAAAAGTTTGGAACGTGACAGTTATTTTCGACCGTAACAGATACACAAAGTTAAAATAAAATACATTACCGTCGATACTAGGAGAATGGAAGAACTAAACAGTAATAGAATCCGATCATCGTCCACAAATAGATACCGTTGACATAATACTCAGTGGTACGCAGGGTATACTGAAAGTCTTGCGTAACTCATTAATAAAACAATTTTCATTTAAACTAATATATTTACTGCTTTTCGAAGTCCAAATGGGAAATCCATTACATTTTAAACACTTTTTTCGGTCAAATCATTTTTGAAAACGTGGGGACCATTGGTCTATGGGCATGTTATTAACGTGCTGGTTGAAAGATATCACGGCCTCTTCCGGCCCCGTAAATGTCATACCTCTCATTAAAATCTTTAATTTCTGTGAAAATAAAGAAATCGTTTGGTGCCAAGTCTGGACTATGTGGGATGGACCACTAATTCTACCTTTACTTTACCTTTACCAAAAATGACTTTGTCTTTTTCGTGGCATGCGCCGAAGCATTGTAATGGTGCAATAGGATACGACTTCTTGGTCGTTTTTCCCGAACTTTTTCAAAGACACTGGGCAAACAAATGGTGGCGTACTACTTAACATTAACTGTCTTTTGTTCTTCAAGTGAAATCGTGCAGACAGGACTCGTCCGGTCGAAAAAAACGCAATAATTATTTTGCCTACGTTGCTCGCCTGTCTCAATTTTGTTGGTTTGCTGTCATTTTCGAACACCGATACAGAAGACTATTGCTTTATTTACGATATGTAACAATATATCCATGTTTTATCTCCTGTCACAATGTCATACACAGCATTCGAACGTCCGTGATCGTATTTTAACAACATTTTTTTACACCAATCAACACGAGTCCGTTTTTGTTCTGGGGTGGGTTCATGAGCAATCCAGCGGCAACAAAGTTTTCTTACTTTTAAATGTAAATATAAGATTTTTTGTATTTGCCTCATACCCATCTCCAATGTCCTCGAATCTCCTCATAGGTGATAGGCTAGTTTTCTTCAATTAGTTGCCTCACAGTGGCCACAGTTTCCTCAGTGATCGCAGCTGAGGGCCGATCTTCACGAAATTCATGATGGAGGGAAACACGACGATGTTCAAATTTTGTGTACCAACGCTTTACGGTGCTCAAATGATTCCCTCCCAAAAGCATTTTGAAAACGAGCAGCGCAGTCTTGTGGAATCAGTAAATTTTTGAAATCATAAAAAATCATCGCCCTAAATCTTTTGGCGTTAATTCAATTTTTGCTACAGACGAGAAACTTCAAATTGTGAAAAAAACAATTGACACGCGAGTTCCCGCCAATTGTTTTGAAATCAATGACTGAGTTTCTTATGTTTAAAAAATATAAAATTCGAAATTCCAACATTCGTGAGTTGCGAGGAGCGCATAATTTTCAGTGTGCCTTATCTATAAAGCCCATAAACCTGTAACAGAGGAAACCTGGCTCCATTTTATCTTCTTTATATCTACTCGTATGTAATTAAATAAAAAAAATCCGGAACAAATTGTCCGAGTTACGATAGGTACACATGATACATCGACATTTCGATTTCTTATCTAATTTTAAAAAGTTAAATGATGACACATAAAGAGAAAAATTGCAATTATATTTCTGGGCTCTATACTTATGGATAATTATAAAATATTTAGAGCTAAATAACTTCCTGTAGATAATTTTATTTGTTTTGCAATTAGTTCCTAGTTAAAATTTGCTCCGCCTTTTTTGTCAGGAGCGTTAGAATAGCTTATAGCAAAAGTAATAATATTTATTGAATATTTATTTTTATAAAATCAGTTGCAGCAAGGCCCCATGAAGCTTATTTAATCTACATAAAAAATATACTGCACATTAACTTTTCTCCGCGTAAGTAAATTATAATTGTGTCTGAGACAGATAGCCTTTCATTTTGAATTTTTATTTTACTTACTCAATTTCTTATTAATGTAATAAATATTGGTTGGTCTAAAATATATCATAATACTTCTCTCTAGTAGTGTCTGATATCATTTTTATACCACTGTTTCACGATAAAAGTTGGCGACGAGGAACGCGAAATAATAACAAGCCTTATTTAACAATAATAAGAAATTAACATCTTTATTTTGGCTGAAGGAAACAGATTGTATTTTTTGCTCACACTGAAACTTCGACCTTTTTGGCGAAAGTGATTTAAGCCGAAATTTAATACATAATATTTCTATACATACTTATGTTATACTACATTTTGAAACTGCATTTTGCAAGAAGCAATATTAAGGATTTTTTACTGTTTTGATACATATCTCTTTGTATATTCCATAATGGATTTGAGATGAATATTACATATTTACACCTATCATTTACACTGTAAACTAATAACCTATTTTCACTTAGCTTATATAATCGTAATTTTTTAAATAGTACTTGTATCCGAAATTGTTAGTCATTTTCATCAGGCGCTTCATTGTTTCCACTTTTCATGCTCACACCTTTGCAAAAAATCTTATTTCGTAAATAATTATCAAATAGCCAGTACTTCATAAAAATTTGTATGGTAACTTTAAAGATTTCCTCATTTGAATAGTAACTTAAACGTAAAACGCATACTTATTACGCTTTTTTTCGTATTGGTAGGCGCTCGAAACAGTTAACTTGCTATGTACTGTGTTCTTTTCAAAACACTCTTAAAGTATATTTTATAAAATTTTATATTTTATATAAAATTTTATATTTTAAAAATAATATATTTTTTAATTATGTATTTATAACGTACTAGTAACCTGACCTCAATTAGCTTTAGAAAACCTACGTCTTACGTTTAGACATAATATAACACCCGCATTGTTTTACGAGTCAGAATGGGTTTTTCTATTTCTATTAATGTATTATAATATTATTTTTTATTTACTTTCCTCTGAACGAAATGGGCATTTTAAATTTTATTTTCTATGCCACGGAAACAGATCAATTTTAAGGAAAATAAAAGTATAATACGACAAGATCTTACAACCACATTCGGAGACACCCCCTGTAAAAGATACAGTCTACTTAAACAATCAATTATTGATTGAGTATAATAAAAACAATGAAGTTCAACACGATTTCATAAAAAAGCACATGCTGTATGTACTTTTTAATTTAATTCTTAAACTTCGGCACCTAAAAGTCTAAATTGGGGCTATCATACCGCTAAAAAACGAGTAAATTGTAAGAATTATAAGTTTTATAATGTTATTATTAGTAAAATTGTAACTGTCATTACTTTTTATAAAACGGTGGTAATTGAAAGCTTTCCGTTTACACTTGGTTGCGTGATCTTTTAAAATTAACCTTTAATTAAAGGTTTCCTGTTTGACAAAAAATAATCTTGGTTTCCGCTTTTGTTCACTAACACGCACAAACCTTGCCACGGAATGCAAAATAATGCAATCATTCTAAAAAGTTTTATAACTATTCAAATAGGAATTTTTATAGCTATGAAATATTTGTTTTTGATTGTTTTCTAGATAAAGTTACAATTGAAATGGAAACAAAATTACTTTCTGAGGCTTAATGTATTGTAATGATTTGTCTTCTTAAATGTCTATTTCAGTTAAAAATTTCAGCAGCTGGTGTTTTAGGTGAATAATTATTATTTATTTAAATCAATAAGTCACAAAGGAATTCAGCAATGACTCAGTTACATGTATTCTTATATAAGCTAGAGCACCAAAGTGTCAACTTTTCGACACCCATTATTTACGTTGTCATTTGCATTTAGAGATATTTTCGGTTTAACTTCTTACTAGCGGCCCTTCCCGACTTCCTTCGGAGTAAACAATTCATTATTTCACACACTTGATATATGACTTATGCCCATCAGGAATAATGTACCTCTCAGATGGTAAAAGATTTTTTTTTCAAATAGGTGCCGTAAGGTACAAATTTATCAGATTACTTTCCGCATATACTCACACTTATAAAACTCGCACTCTCTCTATATAATATTAATAAAGATAATATAGATCAAATGCTAAAACATGAAATTGTCTGACAAATTTCTAACCCAACATCATAAGTCCATTTTATTTAGAAACTCAAAACATTTTACCAAAAGTTAGATAGATGATGAATTGAACTTTACGAATTCACAAGTCTTTCGTTATTGGGAAGAAAGATAAGTTCGGCACAATAAGACAGACACAGTAATTTATCATCAAATGCATACTTCTAAATTTATAATTATACATACGCAAAATATACATTTTACTTTACTTAAGTACTTAAGTGACGTCCAATGGATTAGCAAAAAATATAATTACTACATCGTAATCTGTTTTGCAACATCGGAATTATTGACTGGTCATAGACCTCTTCTAACTTATGTTATTCTACCTGGGTCTGAATCTTCTGAATCCAGTGGATGCCGCCTGTCTTCTTCAAGGGGCCGGCTTATGATTTTTTACCAGGATATGACAGCCGTTCAAGGATCTTGCGCAATGGTTATTGATCCTTCAAACTGTATGACCATCCCATTGGCACCTCAACCGCCTAATAGCTTGCATTAGCCTTTCTTGGTCACTAATTTGATTGTTGCAGACTCGATCATGTAGAGTAAAACTGAGCTTAAATTTCCATAGCAGATTTGCGCGACTTTACAAATTATTCATCGATGATCATCAAAGAAAGGTGAGTAGTATTCAGATTGTTAACCAACAGATACAAAAAAGGGGAAGTACTCCGAGTTTAAATGTTACGCGGTTTCTGTAAGGTCTAATAGGTCTTCTCCAATGCACACTGTTGAATTCTTGTAGGATACACTCAAAATCTATTTAACTTTTCAAATATTTTATGCTCATGAATTACAACCAGTTAATAATATCACATTGTAACATATTTGTATAAAATGCGACGAATCTAATTAAAATTTTCTAAATAAAAAGCTCAAGCAGTTCTTAGAATGAAAGCATGATAGACTGGGTAAGACTTCAGTTCTAATTATGATAACTAAAGATAACGCGTAAGCCACCTCATTATTTGCTTCGTAACGTAAACATAAACTTTATAAGAGATAAATCCTATTTGTTCAATAGTCGAACAACAAAAATGAATATACCAACTAAACTTAGCGTAATGATTTATTGTATTATCGCATTTCATAACCCATTTACTGAATGCCACCATAATTAATTGGAAGCCATTAATGTTGACTTCATTCTTTCCCGATTATCATTTGTTTTATCCAGCCTACAAAGGGCTCGGAAAAATACATTACGAGAGCGCCTGTTATTTGTCTTCGTCGCCTTCGCACCCGACGTTAATTAATAAAGAATACCCTTTGGGTTTCTGCCTGTTTACCATTCCTTGATTTATGTCTCTATTCTCTGTTTTATTCCAGTTCATTAATAGGGTCAAACGTTTATTCGAATATCTTAATAGTTTTAATATTGTCGGCCTCTTTTAACGTATGTACTGATAATGGTTTCTCTTCGTTGGTTTTTATTGTACGATGACCTCCAATTTCTAAAGCATTACGTATTTTATTTAAAAGTTATTAGTCAAAAGTCACAATAAAAATTATTTAGATATTCGTATTCGTAACGTTCGCGTAAGCGACCACTCCCATATCATTCACTTGTAAATCTATTGTGGAAACTTATATTTCAGTTATAAGTATTTTGTGGTTAAATCAACCATTGCCTTTCAATACTCATTAACAGAGCAATAAGTTTCTCACTGATTGCTGATTAAAATGCAGTTCTATCTGATCCCAACTTTTTTTTACATTAAATATGTTAATTCTCGACAACAATTCAGATAGTAGACTGTTATAGTTACCCCTGTAACATTCACTCGCCTAAATCACGTCTCTTTACTGTTTCCACATCAAGAACTGTAAGATAAAAATGTTGGTAACTTCGATTAAATAGACAACATCTCTACGAGTTTTGTCTTGAATTTTCATTTAAATGTAGATTTTCTGTTGCATTAAACACTCCTTAGATTGTAGAAGCAGGTTCGTGTATTCGACATCGTCTTAATAGAAACTCACTTTCGGATCTCGAGCACTGTATGGGACACGAGTAGATTGCAAACGGACTTATGGCATCTTCGGTGTTTATGTAGCTTAAGGTAGATTACTTTATACCTATCTGTTTCAAACTAGTACCTGCACTGCTCCAAACAATTGGTCTTTACGCAAAGCAAGGAATCCCCTAAATTATTTATTGTCACGGTCTAACATATATTATTGTGTGGAAATTGTTTTATATGAATAATTAAATTAATATTTTAACTTCAATAGATGGAATTTGGTACTGTTTGTTCTAGGAACTCATTGTAACCATTTCTTTTAAAGCATAAATTGTCTTTCCAGATAATCAATTTTTGCTTCGAGAGTGCATGAGCGCAAAGACAGGTATATTATTGCATAAATCAGCTTAAATTGAGTAGTGAAACTGCGGAAATTGATCAAATTTCTACTGTAACATTGTTCTTTATAATATGGATATATGTAATAACCATTTCGGGTTCGGGTTTACTCTATTGTGATTTGGCTCAATAGCTTTGTACTGACTGATACTATCGAATATCCTTTGACAAATTATCAATACTGTGACCATTTCAGTAGAAACTTGATCACACAATTACGTTTGAAATAGGTATCTACGTTAACCCCTTTTGCGTCAGGTGGTATGGTTAACAGTACTATGTCTAACACACAAATGGGTTGCTAAGCTGGTAAGAGAAACGAGAGTCAGTAGAATAGATCGGTCTGAAATGAAATGCAATAAAATTTTATTTCAAGTTGGTTTCGACAAACACTTTTCGAACGTCTTAACTTCACCATCGCTTCAAGAAATGCCCGTGAATGGACCAGGCATAAGAGCGGCAAGAAACTACCTAAAGTTTTTTTGGCTACTCACAGTTACAAGAAGCTCTTACTAGTTATGACTTTATATTAAACTAATGTACAAGCAGTATTGTCTTTAAAGAAATAATCTGGTTTGTAATTAATTTTTATTCATATATAAGAATGAATTTGACGTGTTTCTAATTTACAGTATGGCATTTCCGTCATTTGTAACGGAATTTTATTATGAATTCTTATATACATATCTACAGAAAGAGTCACCAGTTTTTCTAAGTCTGAAATTTGATACAATCAAGTTAGCTCTATTCCTGGTATTGATGTTGTGAACATCACTCTTCTTAAGAAAACTATCAGTGTTTTTTAACATACATTATTTATTTAAAATGTATTGAGACACAACAATTAATGTATTGATTTTTTTAAAACTACTACTACCAAACAACAATGTGAGTAAGCCGATATACCTATGTTTATTCAGTCTAGTTTTATAAATTTGCTCACAATGTGATGAAATGGTTATATAAATATATATATAAATACATATATATATATATATACAGGACTATATACTTTTTGTTATGCATACGTGTAACTTGACGGTCAACTATTGTGTTGTCCACAATTTAAATACACTTCGTCGTCATAAATTGTCTCATCTTGCGTACTATTTGGATTATGTTAGCTAAAAACTATATGTGAATAATTTTGATAATGATCCCTCAAAATATTAAAGCAAACTACTCGTAGCCTGATGCCTTACTTTGGTTCTAAATAATAGACCGTATTAAACAAATTTCATGTATGGCCAATCGTTATAGCTAATGGTTACAAATATCATATTTGGGTTGCCTGTTTACCCTTCGTCATTTCACAACGCGAACAACACGGCCTTCTCGCGTTCTACGTCGCGTACGTTGACCACCGTACGCTTACCATGAATCACACCAAAATGGCAGCATTTATAAATGCATTTATAAAGTTCCAAATAATATCGCAGTTTTAAAAATGAATTTAAATATAAATTTTAACTTTTCCATCATCTGAATATTTATTCACAATATAACAAAAAATAATCATTGACAAATATAAAAAATATAGGATGCATATTCCACATTACAAAGGAAGATCTTTATAACGAGCTATGGATAGAAACATAAGTAGGTAGTAAAATAATCAATTAAGTGAGAATAATAAAATTTAATTTTAAGATTTTAATATCATTGTATAAAGAAATTGTAATTAATCAATGTGTTATTTAGCTACTAAATTTGATTACTTCCATGAATGTCTTAATACTAATATTTTATTGGAATATTATCCTATTATGTTGTAATCACTTAAATATAAGTAATTATTACAATTCATAAACTTGAATTATCCTGACCAAAGATTATCAGCTTGGGAATAAAAAAGAACATATTTGAGCTGCTTATATCTGACAGGTTTAACGATATGCTATCAAACGCTTTTGTTTATTTGGTAAATCCTTTGGATCCTTTGGATTGTTAAATCCTAATTAAAGTATTAATTGTTTATTATACTCCTATTGTGTTATCGATTAAAACTATCATTTTATTAGCAGCAACTCTATTTGAACATCACATAACGGATTCGATTAAATCAAAATTTACTTCAAATTTATTAAAACGAAACGGTAGTATTTTTGAAGTTTTTTTTACATAAAATAAATTATTGATTGACAACAATCCCACAACATAATTGTTGTCAAGCATTAACTTAATTTATGTAAAGAAAACCTGATGTAACTGATGATGAAGTCTAAGATGTTGAACGCACTAATTTATAAAATAAAAAAAAATATAAAATATTAATAAAAATATATAAAAGATTGAAAAAATGTTAAGCATGTTGATTTATTTCATGTATTATTATTATGCATTCTGATCATTTCTCTATCAAATTCAATTATCACTGAATTTACCCGATGGTATAAGTTAGATTTTGATATACTCGTACTTTATTTACGTCATATATTTTATACATACACAAAATTTAAAACGTAACTTTCCCCATTAACTTAGCTCCACAGTTGCTAGTAATAAACCTATTCAAGCATTCCTGAATGTTATTATTGTTCAGAAGCTTTAACTACTAGATCATACGTGAGTTATCCAAGTATTTATATTAGAACCATAAATTTATAAGTTTTGTTTACCGGCACGTAGAACTCCAATGAAGGCAATAATTAAGGAGCCTATGGAATTTTGGATATTTCTGAACACCTTGAGCGTCTGAAGATGAAGATAAACGATATTTTGCTAGGTAGTTTAAAATCCTTTAACGTTATGACATATAATTGCACTAAAAGTTTATCGATTCAACCGAATAGAGGCTTCAAAATGTTAAAGACGAGTTTGATATATTTGTATTTTCAGATTCTACGGAATTACACCAATGTGTGTAAAATTTTTTGAAATGAATATCGATACATAGTATAAAGTACAATAACTTTCTGTCTGTCTTTCTCAACGCCATAAGCTCAGAAAAATACAATATGTTCGTGTGTGATTTCGTTATAATACGATCGATCAAAATAGATAGCAATGGATTCTGATGTGATCTCTATTTTATTAATTCTATGGAAGAAAATTATGTCTCTCGAAGAAAAGTGAGAGTGGGTTGTTAGTATTTTTACATTTTTACTTCCTTTCGTCGATGTACTACGGTTACAACTTTGAATAAACTAAACTAAAAAATTTATACACAGAATAACGATAAATGAACAAAATTCAGAGCCGGTAATACTTTTAACAATGTGTACCACTCGAGGTCAATAGGATTTTTACTATAAATATTGAAAGATCATCTTGACTCTTAGAATTCTTGTGGACATTTCGAGAATAAAAATTACGTCGATAAGAAAAGAACCTATTTACCTAATTTAAATGAAGGCAGTCTGGCTCAGGTAGTATACTCAGCATTAGACAATGTCTGCATTGAAAGAATAGATTAATAGTGAATGTATTTTTCCTGAAGAATGTTAAATTTTGATTTCTTTTACCATTGTACTGATCAATTTTTTCACAATTGTTTCTTTTACAAATAAAATTTATGTAATTTAAATATGGGTCCATATATTTGTATTTAAGCATGATATTCGGCAAATACATTTTTTTTCCATAGAACTGCAATTGAGGTATTTTCAACTGCTGAAATAGATACCGAAGAATAAAAAAAAATGAATTTTTAATAATTGAATACGCTCAATACACTATCAAATTTTCTTTAGTATAAGTTTCCATAAAATTATAAAAACTCAATCATTTATTCTTAAGATATCTTAAAATCAGATATTTTGCTATTGTTAATATAAATTCTTATTATACTTAATATGCCAAAATGTAATAATATAAATGTCATCGCAGTAATAACTTGGAGGTTTGGATTACGGCTTTCTTCTCGAAAATGTACTTTAGAATCTTGCGACTTCTTTAAGTTTTTGAAGTTATTTGTGTGTGGCGTATATTTTTCGGCCACTTATTTCGGTTAACACCCAGCCAAATAGCAGTCAGTGGAGGTGATGGGGGACAACTTGCAAGATGTCGTGATTATAGATAAGATAAAAACATCATTAATATTATGATATACCAGTACCCGTATTATCTGCAGGCCGGTTACACGGCGCCGCGATATGCTTTTGCACTTGGCTTACATGTTGGACTAAACTGCTATTACTCAAATATGAGACTAGAGTTTAATATTACGACAATTTGTTATGATGAAAAATGAAATTAAAGGCTGCGCTACATTTCCCTGATGATTTCGTTCCACGCTACATAACCCGCGTCGCTTATGTCCAATATGTACACCCGATATTTAGTTCAGTCGCCCCGGGCGGCTGAGCCGTTTAATTTGATGTCGCCTAGTCGCGCCGTCTGTTACACAGTCCCTGATTAACTTCCTGTTTTCAATTTCTGTTAACTCCTCTTTTGTTTAGTCAGTTCATCTCGAAGATATAATATTAAATTTGTAAAATAATATCTAAATTAAAAGTGGGATATGAAAGGTTGAGTGATCGATGATTTATTGCTTTTACAATTAAATTTTCGTCAAATGAACCACGAAATATCTTTATCGACGTTTTTATTTGTGATGAAAATAGTATTTAGAGTACCTAGTACAATAAAGCATTTACACACATCTGTCGAAACTAAGTAGCCGACTCAAGGACACTTGCTTTACGGTTAAGGACTCAATAGTATTAGGTTACAAAAATTCTAAGCATCAACATTATTACATCAAAAAACATTTTTTCCTGCTAATATTTGTAATTAATATACTCACATGGAACCAATTAAATAAGCGATGGACATAAAAATCTTTTTATGGTCATTCCAGCTATGACGCTCGAAAATTGCAAACTTGAAAAAAAGCACCAAACTGCGGTAACAGAACTTTTTACAGAAAAATACTAACTGTTTCTAACTCAGTTTTTCAATACTTCCTATTGTTCAAACTTTCCAAAACAGTGTTCGTTAAAAAACAAAATGCATTATAAAGTTTCAGGCTGGTCATAAACTATGTTAGGCTTTTTTGTTCATGATCTATAATAAATATATTAATCAAGCCAAGTGTCTTAAACGACTCAAAAGTTATCAAGGCCGACCCCTTTACTCATAACAGGGCTGAGCGAGCGTTGAGGAGTCGTAAAACTTTTTTATTACAGGTATCATGATGTTTTATGAAAAAGCTGACGCTCGTAAAACTGAAGTACTTATATTAGTCGTATAATAGTTTTAGATAAATAGATGGAATGGATCGATAGATACATCATCACATAGGATATTGTTTGTAAGTTTTTACTAATACTACTATTGTTACTTCCATCGGCACAGGATGTAGTCCTTCGCATTTACTGTCGGAAAAAAATCCACATTTTCTAAACTAGGCACTGTGTAATTTTAGCATTATAATAAAGCTATAGAAATTGACTGAAAAGGTATATTATATGACAATGTGCTAATCGCCGTGAATCTTCTCAAGACGCTTTAAGAGATCTGAGATCGTGTCACACTGCGTCCACCCTATGTTTGACTTGTCTAGATGACTCTTAGGCTTAGGATTAGGCTGCGATACCGGAATAACAAGTTTAATATTAATTCATTATAACAGTGTAAAAATGCCTAGTAATGAGAATTTTTGTAATAATCTTGCGAGAATTTCCAGCCTGCAAATGTTTTTTGTAGTTTTAATTAACTTCGACAAAACTTCTACCTACATAATGTAGTTATCATGAAATATCATCATCACCATCCTCCTGCCCTTACCCCAATTTTATTTGTGGTCGGCGCAGCATATATTTCTGTTCCATACTTCTCTATCAGCCGTCATCTCACTAGTAACTTCCATTCTAGCCACATCATCCTTAACACAATCCAGTTATCATGAAATATATTTTTAGATCGTTCATTATTTCATAGTGTATATAATAATTGTGTTTTCTTTATTCTTACCACAATTACCTGCTGAAATTCGATGTAACCTATGAAGCGAGAATGAATGATCTACAAAGTTGCACAACATAACGCCCCATCATCAATCAAGGCCGGACTCGCTACCGAGTTTCGAATAAACACTAAGTAATCTCACTGTATCCAAACCTCTGTGCTAGAAGGTGACTGAATTATAATATATAAAACGATGTTATTCAAATTACATAAAATCCAAGAAAAAAATTAAATCGGAGGCAGTCCTGTCATGAGGACTGCCGACGGAAGTGTTAACTTAAAACTGTATTTCGAAAGTTCAAATTGATTGATATTTAATCATTTTTGAATTAAATTTATTACCATCAATCTGTTTTTCATATCTATCGGTACTCCGAGCAACAAGGTATACATACATACATATATTATATGGTATACATACATGGTTTATTAGTTAAAACATATTATGATTTCGTAAAGCCAGTAAAAAAATATAAATACAATACTTACTAATATATACTTATTATTTTTAATGACGTTTTATGTAATATATATTTTTATATAAATATTTATGAACAAATATACCTTAAACAATAGCATGTTGTTGACGCGAACCAATAATGTTATTCCCTACCAAAAATCATCTAACGCACATTTTGAAGTTTTCGCTTCAAAACATTTAAACAATAAATATAAAAACGGATAATCGTTTATCAATTAGTAAGATAAATGTTATAACTGAGAATTACAGTCATAAGTAAAAATTTATTAGAAATGTTATCATGTATTTTTTCAGGATACCCGTAATCAAATAGAGCTGACTACGTAAAATTTCGTGTATAGCTATACCAGTATCATTCCGCATAGCCGGCTAATTGTTCTTTTCGGTAAGATAAGCAAGCAGAATCGTTTCGTTGTTTCCTGATATCATTGCGATGGTACGCCGTAAATCACCCGCCCCAATTCTGATAACGATAAGGAAACCACTGTAAATCATGCTTTTGTTTTCTCATAACAGGCTATTGAGAGATGTTACGCAAGATGCGATGGGAGCAATTTGTTTTTATTTTTATAATTTTATTAAGCGACTTGAAAAAATAACGCATTATTTGATTTGTTACTAGGAAGTTATCCTCCATTTTCATTTTATAGCTTAATATTATCCATATACCTATATTCAGGTGATATCGTAGTAATAAATTGTAGACATTGTAAATTAATGATGTAACTATTTATATGAATGAATACCAATGACCGAATAACAAACATTTAACTCTCACAGAAATGTCTGCCCCGGCTGGGAATCGAACTCGGGACCATTCGCTGGGTAGACAAGGTCATTACCACCTAAGGTTAGGGGTCATCATAATAAGAATAAATTCATATTCCTCAATCAGAGTAAAATTTAAACTGTAACGGGTACTCACGATTTTTATGTTTTACCAATATTTCGACCCAGTTACGATAATCATATTCAGTCTTGCCATGACCACATGTTAAAGTCCCCGATAATATAAATTTAAAATCAATGTTATATTATTTATTTTATTTGTAACTTTTTGATTTATGATTTAAATGTATTAAAGTCTAATTACAATTACCAAGCAAATTATTTAATATTGAATAACAAACCTTGTAAAGACATGTTAAAAAGAAAAGTGAACGTCAAACGAAATACATTATTTTAGACGCTCTCTAAAATAATTAAATAAAAATATAAATTAGATCCAGCCTTGTTATACTTTTGATCCACAATATAGCTAGGATTGTAATTTGCGAATTCAATAAATAAAGTAGTCTTTAGAATTACATTTTGCAAGGCTCAAACCTATGCTGCACAGAATTGAAATTGGAATAATTGAAACTTGCTGACTTTTAAACTAAGATTCAGCATAATGATATAGACTTAAGTACTGTATGCAATCATTGCAATGTAAGTAATTTAAATAATTTCCCCAATTTTTATTACTTTTCGACTAACTATATCAATCGTCATCAATTGAAATAAAGGCAGACTTATTAGTTTGTGGCCAAATAATATTATTCATCATTATTAAACTTAACTTAAAGACATCAAGTAAGTCATAAATGAATAATAGAGCCAAATACAAGGTACTCTGAATACTTAAAAATATTACCAGTAAAGTTGTAGCACATCAGCTGTATTTCGAAGTATAAATCGTAGAACACGGCAAGATGCTGAATAAATCTTTAAAGTTCCCAGCTTCGTGTTAAGCTGTCAATTTCACTGTTAACGCCGGTCAAAGGAACGGAAACTTAGAACTACAGACCCAACCGAGGAACAGTCTGGAGCACGTCTCGTTGCAGTTTAAACTTTGTCCAAGAGTTGGTTTGGTTTAAATTACGTGAACTGTACTTTTGTATATTTAAAACTAGTAACTATGAAACACTTATAAAGGTAGGTAGGTAGGTGTCCCGTTGACGGGGCAACGGGTACCTGATGCGTAAAGTTGAGATTAATTCTGGTCACCTATCATTGATCTATTTGAACAGTATATTGTAATTAAGTGTGACAAGCGCTTTCATATTACATTGACAATTATCATTAAACTATCATCAAGACTGTGCATTTTTTAACTAAACACAGTTAAAAATATTTAATTATTACCCTTTTATAGCCTGAAGGACTGAGTACAATGCAGAGGGATGACGAACGAATAAGTGATTATAATTGCTTATGAATATGAGCAACTCTAAAGCAATCACCCAAACAACACCAGCAGAATGAAAGACCCTTATAGTCCTATAAGAATTATTATATACGTATTATATGAGCTTCGAATATAATGACCACACTTTGGTAGTACTTTCTTAATTTAAGTGAAAGTTATCAACAGCAATACATTAGAAAAAGAATAACTCCAAGTCCCCAGCAAGTACAAACGTGCCAATTGAACGGAAATGCCCCATTAAGCAGCGTAGCAAGCGTATAGCCATAGTATTGACAGCATTTCGTCCCCATACATGCCTATCATACGTAGCGTAATTAATTTTTATTGCCAATTACAAGTTGTGAGCACATTCAACGCGATAAAGGATAAAACTAAATTTCAGCTTTGCTAAATATATACAAGTGGCAAATGACTGCTGTAACAAAGAATTACAATTTAGCTGCTAGCCTTGCAAAGTCAAAGTCAACACCGGTCTGGCAATGATATTAATTTAATCAACATTATCTAACTATTGCGTATTAGCAATTATCCGCACTTCTTTAGACATGGTATATGATATCCTAATTATAATTTCCATCTAACCCCGGAGAAAAATCTCTGAATGATGACTAAAGCAGCATCGAGTTTTTATGCGTTCATTGAATGAGCATGTGCAGAAGCAGACTACGTATATTATCTATATATATTTTATTTACATACTACATATATTTTATTATAAGCGCTTTGATGCTACCTCCCTCCTGTTGGAAGTCGCTGGGCTTTGTTTCACCCAGTTTGTTCCTGATGGTACACATGAATACCGTTCTCCACCTGCATAGCTAGATACAACACTCTATACTCTATCTAGGATTAACCCTAAAATGTTTTTGCGTGACTTGCTCACTTTACCATAGAGCCAGTAATAATCGGTAGATGTCTATGAACCACAGTGACCATCAGTTGCTCCATCTCTTCGTTTGTAGGTATTAACATAAAAAAAAATGTCTATAGAAAATGCGTAAACAACATTTTTGAAATTAATTTATAAATCCATAAATTATGAAAACTATAAAATCATCACAAATTTATGGATTACATCGCGCGACAGATCGCGAGCGTTCCATGATTTTATAAGCAAACTACATATTGAACTAAACAAGTAGAACAAACAAAAATAGCTGTAGTAGAATTAATTCTCTAACATCAGAAACACCTACAATCCTTTCCGACACAAAATTCAAAGCAAACTTTCCTTGAAGTTAGCAATACTTAACCCACGTCAATCATTCCATGTCGATAAGCCAACATGAGTTATAACAAAATTCATTTAAATCGGCAGTTGTCTGCTGCTTGTTTCAAACAACGAAGTTGATTTTAGTGAACTCTATCTTTTTCCCAATAAGGTTGAAATTTAAATAAACATGTCACCATGAGATTTTACACCTATAGATATGGATCGGGTAAAATCCGCATGTCTTCATCCATCACTCTGAGGCTCGTCCGTAGTCAGTGTTAAATGTGAAATCAGACACTTTTACGTTCAGGCGATACATCTAATGCTTCCGCACAGTTTATAAACTCGTGGAGTTAAGATACATGAATGGTTTTTATTGATACGAAAACGTCAATCAAGCGTTCAATGCACTCAACATTAAGTGGTTGCAATCCATTTTGGTTGCAAAACATTTGTAACCAAAGATCAAGTTGTTACCGTTTTAAGGGGTTAAGTGAAGTAACTTTTTCGGGTTAGGTTACCTTTAATAAAATTCGGGTCATCAACTGTATATTAATCAGTTTAAACGCATTTCCTTTTGATTCTTAAAAATTTAGTTTTTTTTTTACACAAAATAAATTAATGTTTCACATAGATACCACCTGACAGTAAGTGGTGATGAAGACTAAGATGTTCAACGCACTAACTTTAACGCCTATTTATTCCCTTCGTTATAATATTTGGAATTTTGGGGCCACGTGCCTTGCTCTTGTCTGCAATGTTGCTGTTGGTGATTTTGTTGTTCGAGTTCACCCTTACTAATTATTTATTTGAAACTTTAACCGTTTTAATATCACCTCATGAAAATGGTCCTAACCAAATGGGTTATAGGAACATTAATAAACTTTTGATCCGGTTTCTACGAGTCCCTGCTTCTAACCAACTGTAAATAAAACTGCCTTGGCCTTTTACAATTGTACATTCTATAATATAATCGTTAGATTAATTTTATCCATCGATTATGATCAACTCTAGTCGTACCTACTGTGAGTATGAGAATTAACAGTAGTAATGCGACCTTTTTCATGATGAAATTTCATTTTCATGATTTCATATTATAATTACTGTTAAGAAAATAATTTTCTAGTTACATTTTGTGCCGTATTGGGGCGGCCTAGAATATCGTCTCCAATCCCATGTTGGCAGAACAGATAAGAGGCGACAGAAGCCGGCCTGCTTTGTGGTAGGTTTTCGCGTAAGGATTATACTATCAATAATATTCGTCATCATCTTCACCTCAGCCGGACAACGCCCACTGCTGGGCATAGGCCTCCCTCAAGGATCTCCACGACGATCGGTCCTGCGCTGCCCTCAGGCAGTGGCTACCCGCGATCTTCACCAGAACGTTGGTCATCTCGTTGAGGGTCTACCCACTGAGCGTCGTCTGGTGCGTGGTCGCCATTCGAGAACCTTTTCACCCCAACGGCCATCGGTTCTCTTAACTACGTGTTCCGCCTACTGCCACTTCAGCTGGGCAATCCTTCGAGCGATGTCGGTATATTTTGTGCGCCTTCGGATCCTATCGTTTCTGATTCGATCACGTAAGGAAATACCAAGCACTACTCTCTCCATTGCTCGCTGCGTGACCTTGAGCCTTCTTATGAGACCCATAATTAGTGGCCATGTTTCGCTTCCGTATGTCATTACTGGCAATACACCCTGTTCAAAGATTTTATTCTTGAGACACTACGGAAGCTTGGACGCGAAGATTTTCCGTAATTTCGCGAACGCTGTCCATCCGATCTGGATACGGCGAGAGATCTCTTTCTCGAAGTTGGACTTACCTAACTGGTTGTCTGTCCTAAGTAAACGTAATGGTCAACAACTTCGAGTGTAATGGTCCCAACTTTAAGAGGTGTGGGTACAATGTGGCCATTCGACATGATTTTTGTCTTGTCCATATTCATCTTAAGACCCACTCTTTGAGAAGCATTACTGAGATCTTCGAGCTTTGTGTTCAGGTCTTCTAAGGTCTCAGCCATGAGGGTAGTCCTCATAGTCATCGGTGAACCGAAGGTGGTTCAGGTACTCGCCGTTTATATTGATGCCAAATCCTCTCCAGTCCAGAAGCTTAAAAGTATCCTCCAACGCAGCGGTGAACAATTTCCGAGAAATAACATCTCCCTGTCTCACACCTCGTTGCAGTTGAATGGGATTGGAGTTCTGGTTCTGGACTCGAACTGACATAGTGGCGTTTTTGTATAGGTACCTATCTTAGCACCTCAATATACCTGTAGTCCACTTGGCACATTTCGAGAGACCGCAGCACAGCCCATGTCTCGACCGTATTGAATGCCTTCTCGTAGTCCACGAACGCCAAGCAAAGTGGCAAGTTATACTCTTCCGTCTTCTGTATAACCTGACGTAGCATATGGATGTGGTTTGTGGTACTAGCATTCCCGGAAATCGGCTTGTTCGGGAGGTTGGAAGTCGTCAAGCATGAAAGCGAGACGATTCGTTATTACTCTCGAGAACAACTTGTAGATATGACTCAGAAGCGATATGGGTCTATAGTTTTTCAGGAGGGTGTTATCACCCATTTTGAAGAAAACAACCAACTCGGTTCTGCTCCATGCCATCAGCGTTTTACCCTGGATGATTACGGAGTTAAAGACTTTTGGAGGACTTTAAGTATTGGCTTACCACCCGCTCTCAAATGCTCTGTTGTAATTCCGTAATCAACCGCCGCCTTAGTGACGCATTAGCGACGCCTTTTGTGTTACTCATATCCATGGGCGATGGTGACCACTTACGATTAGATGGCTTGTCTGCTCGTATGTCGGCTTTTAACATAAAAGAAACATAATACATTCACACATGTACACATTCATTTCAAATAAAGTACACCGTTACAAGACTAAATAAAGTTATTCATATGGAACGAAACAGTTAGAGTACGTACCAACTATTTAACAACACGAACGTATGAAGCCACCAGTTTTGTATCTACCGCCATTTCAGACGCAAAGTTGGAAAACATTGTACGTGCAGCCATATCTTCTTATATCAACCCAGTTGCGGCCGGAAGTAGTTTCGTTGTTCGAATCTACTTTATTTTGTTGGCAAATCGTGGAAGCGATCATGTGGCAAAACAGTCTTATGGATTTCGCCCGAGGGAACTCTGACTTGAGAGTTCGTTCGTACCTACAGTTCTACGACGCCGGGGTGTCTTGTTTGAGAGCGAAACGATGTTGCCGACCTAAGATGCGGATGTAAATGCTATAGCCTAAAGATGTATAGCTAATTGTTTGAAATTGTAATTCGAACTGTTCTATTACACCGTGAATATTTTATTTTTTAACAATAATTTACTGTGCGTATCACGCTTATTGACAAACTTTGTAAAAACTCAGTACAAAATAAGTGAAGATTTTTGTTATTTACTGTATAGAATCGCTAGTGACCCGACTTCGTTCAGATTCAGACATACAGCCTATGTCCATGAGGTTAAATGTACCTTTCAAACGGTAAACGAATTTTTCAAGTAGGAGCGAGGTGCTGAATGTTATTTTCCGCATATACAAAAACTCACAAATTCGCACTCTCTGTATTTAATGAACATTTTCATTACAGCAAAATTATAAATTTCAAGATAATTTACATATCTGTTACTTTTATATCTTAAATTCTTTTATTATACATAAGATGTATGCTAAAAATGAACCCCTTACGAACTTCAACTATTTTTTTGGAAATGTTAAAAAATGTATCATTGCAACCGTTGCACAGAATTAGATGATTTTTCGCATGTGTCAATAATAAAGTTTGTTCAGAACTCCTATTATATTAGTACTTATATTATGGTTCATAATATAAGATACTTTCTATCCTAGGAAATAGATTTGTTCCCGTGAAAAGCTGACATTTCCAAAGCAAATCGACGGCTGGTTTCTAGTTAAATTTAGAAGTGCTCAAATTATCAGTTACAACAATTATTTTGGTGCCAATTCAAATATAAAAAGACGGCATTCTCGACTCATTAACTTTCACTGACGCTTGTTCATTCAAAGTTATGGTCGTTCAAAAATTCTTTTTCAACATACCAAATTTAAATCAGGTACAGAAATGTTAAGGAAATTACATATATTAGGGATCTTCTGAAAATGGTGAGTTGTGAGTATCTAAGAACGCTCACTCCGCAATATGTGGGTAAGGCAGTTAACGAAGTCAGCATTAAAGATAATAAGAAAAAGTTAAATTATGTCGATGTGGCGTCTTAGACCGACGACCACTTCGCTACGCTCCACGGTTATAAAAGTTGAATTTATGACTCGAATAATTTCACTCTCTTTTCTAATTTG
Source organism: Megathymus violae (assembly GCA_003671415.1). Taxonomy (NCBI): domain Eukaryota; kingdom Metazoa; phylum Arthropoda; class Insecta; order Lepidoptera; family Hesperiidae; genus Megathymus; species Megathymus violae. The sequence continues at coordinate 133,214 of PDGT01000063.1, read as the reverse complement.
GCAACTTTTCCGTTCTCTGTGTCCAGGTGCATAATATGAAGTAAACTTTAAGGAATACGGTAGGTTAGCTGTAACTGAACGCATAGCGTGGTTATTTTTCGTTTTATTGGGCTATTTCGTTTTGATTTGTCGGAGGGGAAAAGTTTGATTCTTTTTGGCTTATCTCTGGGATATTACGCTTTTGTAATGTTCCTCGAGGACGACACAAATGCTTTTCTAGAATTACGAAATGGACAATTTGGCAAAATTGAAGCCGCATTATGTTGTTGGAATAAGTCCTGTTGTGTACAAGAGTGTCACGATCTTCGTTCAGACCTCATCTAATTTAAAGATCTCATTTTTTTAGAATTGAGTACGTTTCGATGAAGAAAAATTGATACACGTACGGAATGAAATTGTTTTGCATTCATACATCTTTTAACATTTTATCCAACTTAATTAGGTACATTTAATTTTAATTAGTTATTTCTTTATCTTATTTAGTAGGTACACAGCATTTCTTTGAACATTAATTAAACATTTAGTTACAAAATGTTTCTGTAAAAATAAAAAATACTGTTTGATACCTGAATGTAATTATGTGTTTGAATGCAGGTTTTAAGCGTAAGTGCAGTAATATTTAATTCATAAATAGTTATTAATTGAATGGGCATTATATCAGTGATTAACCTCAAAAAGAACTGTAGTTTCATTTACTTGTAACTTCAAAAATTATAATTAGTTTATCTTTCATATTTCTTTACTGGATATACAGTTTTTAAAAAAACTCTAACATAACAAAACACATCCAACTAAAAAACCACTGGAGTACAATTATATATAATAGATATAATACTATATCAGTTGCTAACCCTCAGTTTAATTTAGTAAATTTAAGTATAATATTGAAATACATATAGACGTACATATTTAATATAATACAGAAAGAACTGTAGCTTCATTCGGAGTCGGTTATAAACGTCCTTGCGTTTCAGTGGCCACTAGAGGTACCACCAGAACACTGCGACGTCTAAAAGATACATTTACGTGTACGATGTGGTGAAATTCTGTGTACATTTACTGACGATAATCCTACAGACACGTGTTAGTTAATTATCTCCTATTGAGAGACGACGGGTCACGACGCTCTGACTCAGGCCTCCAGGATTATATTGCTTAAACAAATATTTGTCTTTAGTTTAGTGACCGAAACAATTTTTAAACAAAATAATGTACTTATTTAGAAAACAAGCACTGTTCAGTATGTGTGTGTGTGTGTGTAACATTTCGAATTATTGTTACTAGTGGTCGCCTAGTATTCTAAATTCGACCATTAAACTTCTATTATTAGTTTTTATATTAACTCTACACAAAAAAAAAAAATCAATGAAAACATGAAATTTCCGCGCGCGGCTTCTGAATTTCAAATTTCATTTGCAAAGGTTTTATAGTTCGAACATGAATCAATAGATGGCGAATGGACAACTGTCCAAATGTTAAACTACCGATTTATTCAAATCTGTATGTATTTATACTACAGTGGGTACTTTTATCGACAGACCTCACTTACCTACGAGTAATTGCCACAAATTAATTATATTATAAAACTTAATTAGCTTCGATAAAAATAATTTAATTAGCTTAAATAAATGTATTATAAAACACAATAGGATAGACCATAACCAAAGAGTACCTATTTATGTAATATTTAAACTTCTTTTTGTTATTTAATCCCTTTTCAGTTTGACTTTAACCATAAACAAAAGAGTATATGTGCGTATACATAATGAGTGTGGGTGTGTCAAACGAATGGTAGTGTGCGTAACACACACCTACACACCTTCTAACTACATACCTTCACCATACAAAAATCAACATTGCCATGTTTCATTATCTCTGTGCATAAATAGTTAAATAAAATAGTAAGTTAAAATAAATTAGTATTAATTTACTTTGCAACAATCCACATATTAAGCACATATGCTTAATTTAATATGGCAATTACAAAGTAAGTCAAAACCTGCACGTTATTGGTTTCGGTACTATTTTCGTCCTCGTCATTAATATATTCACCTGTACCATAGTATTCTTTACCTATAAATTGTGCTTTAGCGCATCCCTTAAAAATCCCAATCGGTAAATCACGTGTCAACTTTGGAACCTCATTGTAAAAGGAACTCTAAAGCCCTTAAAAGAACGCTGAACCTCAGGTGGTTATAGGAAGGAGTAACAAAATTATTTATTATCTATGACAGGTTTATTTTAATCGTACATTATTATTATTAGCACTGTAATAAAACATTTTAATGAACCGTAAAAATTTCGTAGAACAAAACATCGTTTTACATGTTGAATCTCTTATCAGCAACATTTTTCCTCTAGATCGAATTCAGTCAAGAACAGAACGAGTAAAATGTTTATCAAAGACTTCGCCTCGGTTAACATTCATTGAATACAATCGAAAATCATAGTTATTTATTTACTTTACTTATTTACATAAATCTTACTTCTATCAATTTATACATATAACATAATTCTAACAGATCGTTTACTGTGCATGAAGGATATATGAGAAAATCTTATTTGAGGCCTTCCATAAGGTAATAGAATGGAAAAATTGGTTGTTATAATTTGATTTGTTGTTAGAGTTCTGTTTGTGTTTGCGTTTGTGCTTGCTAATCTCCGAAACGGCTTACGATATTGCAGTAAGCATCACGTAATATGTGAAGTTAAATTACAACCCGTCGATAAATAAAAAAGTTAAAAATTAGTACATATACTACTAATTAACAGAACAAGAAAAATCCAACCCTACAACAAAGAAGGTACTTTTTCTAAGCCTAATATAGTTTTTCTGAATCGAAGCGAGGGCATTGCTACTTCGTTTATACAATCGTAATGAGTTGTCGGCCAGGATGAAATTAATAGATAGACTCTCCCAACACTGCAACGTCAATAACATGTAACAGTTGATTTTTAGAAGAAGGTAGCAAGTCAGGCTGGTATATATAACTTTAAATTCAAACACGATTTCCATTGTGGTTAAACTTTGTATTTACAAAGCTGAGCAAACTATTCAGGTACCACCTGGCGCATTGTATCATCAATTTGGCAACAAGGTGTATCACGGATAGGGTCCGCTTGAACTCAAGGATAGATGGAGCTTATTACACAGAAAATGTTACCTAATAATTTTATACATCTCTCAACTAAAACATCCCTTCGCAATCGGCGACGGTAACGATCAATTGAACAATGGACTAATTTATAGGTGTTTGTATCAGATCTACTATCAATAACAATTATTAACCTTGTAAATGGTTAATAATAAACCCGAATATCTACTTAGTCTATAATAATCATTAAATACAATACATATGTATTGTACAGAGAAATGCCTTGGATTCAAATATTCCTTTGTTACTGTAGAATGTTATAATCCAATAAACGATTAATTTGCTAGGAAATTGCTTTAAGGAAACTAACTTCCTGCTGTGGCAAAGCGATTTCAAAGGGCTTTCGTATTTCTGTACATAAATTAAATCATTTTAGCATTAAATAATACGGGATACAATTCCATTGGGTTTAATTAATTATTAACAAATCCCTCCCATGTTTTATTGAAATGAATATATTAGCAACACTTAAGGGATTACTTCAATTAGTCTTAGTCATTATTAGGGCTTGTAACCGATAAAGAGCCCATAGCATATTTTTTTGTAAGTTTCTTCTATCTCTGGTCAATATTTGTTCATAAGATAGAAATTATTGAACAGATTCATGTGTAAATGATATTTTACATATTGACAACTAATGTTACCACAGTTTATCCGGTAAATAGTCTTGTGTTCACAGATCAGGAAATAATCTCACATCACACCTCATCATTTGATTAAAATTATATTTCATTATTTTAAGAAAATTAATCTTTAAAACAAAAGAAAGTGGACAAATATGAAAATTATTAAATGCCTGATAAAGAAGAAAAATAGTAGTTTCGAGTACGGGTGCTACTTTTAAACGTAATGCGTAAATTTACCGAAGCAAAGTGACGGTTGGTGGTTATAAAATGTAAATAAAATATTGTAAATTTTAGATTTCAGCAGAAATGCATTGATTGCGATTGTGATATGTGTGTGTGTTGTGATATAGCAAAACTGCAGTGTTGAATTCATTTTTTGTTTTTAGATAAGTACCATATTAAAACACATGGCAGACACTAACGATATTTTTATATCCTGAACCGTAATTAAAATCCATATAATAAGGCGAAATTTAAGTATATTTTTGCATGAATAACAGACAAATGGGCCACCTAATGGCCTCTGATAGATGAACCTCTGGATGAACATCTGTTAAATTAAGGGCCCCAAAAATGCGTCGCATACAAGAGGAAGCTTGAAAATATCTAAATGGTTCATCCCACAAGTATATGTAATCCTATTGTGTCACACGTATTTAACAAAATTACGAGTACCTGGGTGGGCAGAGCCAAGCAACCTAAATTTTATAGGAGAGACGCTTGTATCCTGGTCTGAAATATACCAGTGGTACCTTTGATGTTACAGTCGTCAATGAGCGGAGCAGAATAATTACCGTCAGGTGATTAATTTGCTGCTTTATTGGCTGTTGACAAAAAATATAAAACAAAAAATCGTGAGTACCTGGTACCATAAAGATGTGCACGATATAATGGAAAATCTTTATTTTACTTATATTTCGAAACAAACAATTTACCTACAAGACTAACAAAAAAGGCGAGGTGAACTAAAGGGTGCTCATTAATTTTATGGAAGTGGGTCGAAGGAAATTAAATTAGATTCATGACCGGTCAAAAAAAACAAATTGTAACATGCCGAGCTGTCTATTTGCGCTGGAAAGTTCATCTAAGTAGCCGAGGATTGAGTGGTGGCTCGGGGCGGAACCACATTTCCGTCGAAGCCTTAAATTCGAACATGTTCGTTAATCCGGGATAGGTTGCGTCGAAGGGCCGGACAGTGACAAAGTGGAGGTCACGACGAATCAGGCCGCTAGTAGGTCATCGGACCGTAAATATTAAGGCGAAGTTGCTTACTTTTTACAATAGCATTTTATCATATTGACTTGAATGTATGTACAATTATAATGAAAAATTTAATCTATTTGGATAAATTTTCAGAGAACCAAACTATTTACAATTGCGTCCACTTATATCACCGATAATAATACAATAATATTTGTTATTTTGACAGGTAGATGGATAAAATAATAACAAATGTCGATTAGGTACTTTGTTATAAATAATTCAGATCCTTATTCCACTAACGCCGGCTTTTTGACATGATTATTATATTGTGAGTAATAACAGATGTAAAACGTGAACATTTAGGCAATCTAGGAAGTAATATTGCAATAAGTTTTTTGAGCAGTTAGCCTTTGATACTAGTCACATTACAAAGCCAGTATATCATTGAGGTTATTTCGTCTAGGAGTGATCATCTCAGTATCCCAATTTGATGATAAAAGCAACAAAACTCCTTAATGAATAGAAATTAGGAATAATACTGAGATTAATCGACAGTTATAATAATTATTGTCTTATATAATAATATAAATTATTATATAAAAATTATCAGCGAGTGCAATAAAGATAATATATTAGGAACTATTAATTTTTACTGTAACACTTGCCTTGGAATGGTAATACAGTCTCGAAGTGGTAATAAAGTTATACGGCATATAATATAAAATACAAAAGTATAAGAGCATTTGACTGCGATACTTTTCGATAACATTTACGACTAAAACTTATTGTTTTATTCTGAAATTAAGGCTCTTTGAAGCTCTCGTATGGTGAACTTCCAGTTAAACAGTATTTCAAAAATGTATAACATTTTATAGCACTATTATAAAAAAAAAATATGGGATTTTTCGATCGCGTTTTGCACGCTTGACACAGGACACGCTGCAGAGAAACATCTTGTAAGCCAGAAATGTGGGCAATGAATGTGTTAAACTCAATACGAGGATTCATTAATCCAGGATCTGCTGCTTTGAGGGACCGAACAAGAGATGAAGTTGAGGCTGCATAGAATTACTGTGACATGGTGCCTATAGTAATATTACATACTAGTAAACTGCCCTCGCTTCGCTTCAAGAAACCTACGCCTTACATTATTTTAAATTAATTTATAACTCTTATTTATGGACGGATTGCAATCAACAAATTTTAGGTATTAAGTGATGCTTACTGCAATACATTAGTGCAAACCAGAACGAAATCGGCTAAGTCGTTTCTGAAATTAGCGGGAACAGACGCACAGACAAACAGACAAAAATTCTAATAACCATAGTGTTGAGTTCTATTGCGTTAATAAAGGCTCGTAATAATTTTTTTTCTCATATACCGTTCATGTACAGAAACTGTTCAGTTAGAATTTTATTATTAGTATAGATTAGATGTGATTGATTTTTTAGAATACCGTTCATTGTACTGTAACTGTGAAGTTTACCACTTATAAGGTAAATACTATGTAAATGTGTTTAGGAAACTATATCTTTTTTATTTTCAGTTTAAACTTTGAAAATATACTCATTAAGCTGGAAAAGGCAATTTTACTAATATATTATTACTTCTATAGAGATTTAGGTTTGTATTTGCACTGATAGATATTCTAACGCTACCATTATTGTAGAATCGTGAATTAACGGAATCTAGTCATCGCGAGCCCAACATCGACTTTGCCGGTTTCAATGCACACAAATAGCTAAGTAAATAAAATAACCCGGATAACATAAACAACTGAATTTGGCGCTGTTAAAGCAACAAAGTTTTTAATAAAATTGTTTTATTCCGTGACTCTTGTTAAACTCTTAATTACTTTCGCTGGTATTCCGCAAATATTCATCTCGTTAGACGTAGGCTTCATTATTTACTCGTGCTCACACATTGCTTCTCTCTCAGCAAATATTTACCTCTTAACGAGAAACCTGACTTCACCCGCGGGTACTGTAATAAACTTTTCTATTGTGTACCGCGGTTTGTATACCTACAACCGGATAATCGTTACATTGTCTAAGCTTTCATTGGTTTTAATTAACTTGTGTTATAGATATTCGAAACCACTGTGCGGAACAAACATTCCAAATGATGTTCTGGAATCGATTTTAAGCAACTCCGGCGGTATAATTTTACTGTTATTGTACCGTTTGAATAAAATTTAAGCATCAAATTGGGAATTTCGAACGAGTGTACTGAATATTGTCATGCTTACTTACTTTTAATTTGCTCGTATTCTAATTCCTCTATAAAATAATTACCTCATAAACTGGATATTTCATCTTTGTGTAATCTGTATCTCTTATGATATCTTTATCTCCGTATTACGAATCAGTTGTAAATTGTAATGGCATAATGTATATGCCGGGTGGTTGAGACCCTGTGAACATGTTCATAGTTTGACTAATGAAAGCACTTTGTTGTGACAACTAAATTGACTTTCTCGTTTTGATTATCTATAATAAACATTATTTTAAGTTGATTTATTCTTATTCGATATTTTTTGAAGTGAAAACTTCTATAGGCGGGTTTTTGTTAGGAGAAAATCTTATGGGTTCGCGTCAGCGACATGCTAATGCTTAAGGCATATAAGTTCTTTAAATTATGTTTTAATTTGATTATTATTTCAATTGTTTAATTGTTGGGTCAGTGTACAACAGAGAGTACTAAATATGTTATTTTTTTTATATACCTACAAAAATAAATGATAAAAAAATTCAATGTGTAAGCATTTATTTTAAAATATTTTCAATATTCATATCAAGATTAGTTTCATGAATATTTAGTTTGCTGAAGACAATCAGTTTACTGTTAATAATTATGACATTTTAAATTTTAATGTTAGAATCAGTTTCAAAATTCAAAATACAGTTTTAAGTTTTCACTTTCGTCGATAGTCCTCACGACTGCCTCTGATTTTTTTTTTCACAATTATTAAAACAATTATACTTTCTTTCTTACTTTCAATATTCTATATAGAATTGATTATTTGAATAACTATGAGAAATCTGTGAAATTTTTGCAATATTTTATACCATGAAAAAAGATAACTACACAAATAATACTGACATCAAACATTATTTTCGGATTCTGGATAGAAGCATGCTATAGCGATAGAAAAAACTTTCCGCATTCATCGAGAATATTTTTTCCCTTTATTTTACTCATAAAAAGTTGCAGTTCACATTCATACTGTTTGTTCTACGTGCCATTCATCTGAAATAATTATTTCCATCGTCATTATGAATTTGAAAGCGGAGAACGCGCACGCCAGCTGTCGACCACCTGACGCTTACAACTTTCCTTTTCAATAAATCCACCAAATTTGGATTTTCGTTTCGCTCTTAAAACAAGTCGATTTGTGTGAATTTTATTATCAAATGCTGGAATGGTATTAAATTATCCAAATTAAATGAGTCACTGAACACGATATGATTACAAAAATCTTTATTGTGACATATTTTGTAACATTTATTAATGGAGACTTTGTACTCTACTATGAACATCTTTTAAAATCATTAAAAATACAATGACATGGCAGACATATAATTATGTCGTCCTGATGGGTCAGTTAGTATAAACCTACAGTTTAGTTATATACTCGGTTTGAGGACATGTTTGTCCGTTTATCTGTTTGTGGTGCCTTTATTTTGGATGTAAAACATGACACTTGTGATATACTTCTCTTGGTTTAATGAACTCATTTGTTAAGTTCATCACAGATGGTTTTGATGTAATTTATAAGTTAGGTATTAATCAATGTATTTAAAAGCGAAATACGATTGCAGGTAATATAAATGTGCATAAGATATAAATCATAAGACAAAGGATATTGTGTGTTTTTTACCGGTATGAGGACACATCAGAAATGTTTGCTATCATGAAATTAGCGAGTCGATAGTCGTGTTACGTAGATTTATGATCTCAAATAATAATTCGGCTTAAGGCTGCCGTATGCCTCAGTAGGAGTGTGCTTGGCTATGAGCGATGACCTTTAATGTCGGACGTTGACAAAGCGCTTGGCGGTTCCCATGAAAACGTTCAAATACATCATCGCTCCTGACAGCACGGGTCTGCGAACTACGAATTGCCATATTTTATTTCTGCTAGGATCCCCTGATATTTGATTAATGATTCGAATTCAAGAAATGTAACATACCGGCCGACTTTAATCTTCGGAACTCATACAAAATATTACAGAATTCATGCAAAAAATCCTCAATCTCACGATTAAGGGACTTGGAATTGTAATACTGCATTTGACCTTAATTTCTTAAAAGTTGTATGAGTTTTAAAAATAATCATCACTGGCGACGTATGAAAAGATCGTGAGAGGTATTTTCAAAATTCTGAGAAGTCTGCTCAAATCACACCTTTATAACAAAGTGAATTTATAGTCTTAAGCGAATACTCCTTTTCTTTTTAAAGGCGACAAGAGCCTTATCTAGGAACATTATGAGTTGTCATGACGATCTACAGCTAAGGGGGTATTTGCGCGCTTCATAATGTTCTGGAAAATCTTTACATCTCCCTTAAAATATAAACAATGATACATTCTAAACAACACGAGCCATCGCTCAAAGCGTTCGCGTATGTTTGCCGACAATAGAAATTATTTTCCTCTAAGTATTGTTAGAATGCAAAAATACACGTCTAGCTGTGACGTTGAGTGATGCGTTCCAGCGCGTCTCTCATTGTCTGGCCTGTGAAAGAGATTGCACAATATGAAATACTTCAGCTCAACCGCAAGTACCTCATTGAATACTGAAGCGGCCCGACACTAGAGCCGAATTGAAATATTCATACCGATTTTATCATACATCGAATGCATTTTAGTATCGACTTTTGATTCTATTCAGCGCTCTCTTTCTATCGTTTTGTTTTAGAACATTTATGTTACATAAAGTTGTGGTTATTAGATTGGACATAGAATGAAATCAACAATACAACAATCTGTCTTCCAACGCGCCCGCCCGCTTGCGGGCGGGTGCGTGGGCTATTCGGGTCCCAAGGATCACCCTTTTTACCCGGGCTGAAGCTCGGGAGAACAAGTGTCTCCCGGTGTTATGAGGGGGAACCCCGCCTCTGAGCAGGCATCCTAAAAACCATCAACCGTGCCAAATTCGTAGCCAGACGGCCCCCCAGATGGGCGGGGGGCTAGTCCGACTGGATGAGCTCCCGAGGAAGCGGGAACCCCTCCGGCGGTCTCGCATGGAGGGGTGCGACCCCTCGGAGTGCCACGTGCGACCTGTTGTCGGCTCGGTCGTACATCGATCGCGCCAACCGGACCACATAGTCCTCTAGGGACTGCACTCGGAGATCGCGCGCTATGACGTCGTTACGCACATAGCGACCCGCGCCCACGATTGCTCGCAGCACGGTATTCTGCACTCGTTGTAGCAGCTTTCGCTGCCACCGCGAAGCCAACGCGTACCAAGCCGGCGCCGCGTACGTCAGTCGTGAACGAATGTAAGTATAGTATACCATCCGTTTCGCTCGTAGAGGTATGTATTTGGGATGTAAACACCGGTCGGAGTACAGCCCGTGCCGCACGCGCCTGCTCGCAAACGCGGCGGCAATGTTGCGCCAATTGTATCGAGCTGTCGATGGTACATCCCAAATATTTAACGGACGATTGCCATACCACATCGCGTCCCCTAAAACGCAGCGGCGGCAGCTTATTGCGTTGCTTGGAGAACAGAATCGGGACCGTCTTACCGACGTTGACGGCGATCCTCCATCTGTCCAACCAAGGCGGCAGCAGGTCGAGCAGGCGTTGCATCCTGCTGGCGGCGAATTCGGCACGGCGGGACGAAAGAAAAAACACGCTGTCGTCAGCGAACAACGCGAGCACCGCGTCCCGTTCCCACTCTTGGAGGTGACCCTCAAGAGTGGGAATGTCGTCTGTGTACAAGGCGTACAGACTAGGCGAAATACAGCTCCCCTGCGGCACCCCCGCACGTATGGGCCGGGGGTCTGAGGTCGCGTTCTCAACCGTGACAACGAACGACCGCCCATCTAGAAACGACGCAATCAGTCTAACTAGCATAGCCGGCGCGGACGTTTCCAACAATTTGAACACGAGCCCATCATGCCACACGCGGTCGAATGCCTTCTCGATGTCCAAGAAGACCCCAACCGTGTGCCACTCATAATTGAGCTCGTTACAAATGTGGTGGATCACCCGCGTCAACTGAAGCGTAGACGAACGACCGGGTCGAAACCCATACTGCTCGTCCCTTAAATTAAGAAACGGCATTAAACGTTTCAATACCCATCGCTCTAACAGCTTCGCCAGCGTCGACAGAGGCGTGATGGGACGGTAGTTAGCCAGGTAACGACGGTCTTTACCCGGCTTAGGGAGAACTATGACCTTCCCCAACTTCCAGATGGAAGGGAAGTGGCCCGTACGGAGAATGGCGTTATAGAGCCTCGTCAAAGCGACGACGGCCCTTCTGGGAAGCATTGTCAACGCCAAGTTGGTGATTTCGTCAAGGCCTGGCGCCTTGCGCTTAGGTAAACGCAAGACAGCCTTCCGCGTCTCGGAGGGCGCGATAAACGCAAACCCATCGATCGACGGTGTTGGACCATAGACGAAATCATGCACGATCCTTGACACGCCCTCGTGATGTTCGACAGCGGCAGGCGCGGCGGGGTGAGGCGTGAACTGCTCCTCCAAATACTCAGCAAGAACCTCCGCTCTGTCTTCGGCAGCGTATACCAACCTGCCGTCCCCAACAAGGAGGGGGCAGGTTGCCACTTTGGCACGAGTCAGTTGCCTGCTGAGGTGGTGAAGCGAACGCTCCGACTCGCCGACATGGTCGAGATGCCTCTCCCATTCGGCTCCTCCGTACTCCCTCATCTCAGCAGTCACCGTCTCCACCAACGCATTCAGGTCACGCTTAACCCTGGGGCAGCGAGTGTGCGACCATATCTTGCGAAGTTTACGCTTTTCAGCTATCAAGTTCCGCAGGCGGACCGGCAGGGTCTCCCTGCGACTCACCGTCACCGCGGTCTTGGCGGTGGAAGCCGCCAGTGCATCTTGCACAGTGGTGGTAAACACCTGGGCGGCCTCCTCTACCCCCTCCGGTGTTGACAGTGGCCGCGTGAACTTAACTAGCGCCATACTGCGCTGGAAGCCCTCCCAATCCGTCCTGCGGCGGAAGCGCGGCACCGACACACTCTCCGCCCCCAGGCCAAGAGTGATCAATATGGGGAGATGCTGTGAGTCCAGATCGTACAGCACCTCCACGTGGATCGGATACGGTAAGCCCTTGTGAAGTACTATATCCAAGACGTCCGCGGAGTGAGAACCCGACGACGGAATGTGGGTAGGAGAGTCCGGCCCCTGGACCTCGTACCCAAACAACTCCGCATCGGCATAAATGTGACGGCCCGCCGAGCTGACGATTCTGGAACCCCAAGCGGTGTGATTCGCATTGAGGTCGCCAACTACAAGGGTCGGTCCCACTCCTAAGATGGTGTGGACGTCTTGGGGATCGAAAGGGTGACCCGGAGGTCGGTATGCGGCTTATAGTCGCAATCCCTCTCCCCCAACGCTCATCTCCACCCCAATGGAGCGAGTGCAAACGAAGTCTGGGAGAGGGAGCGAAACAATGAAACAATAACAATGGTAGTTTGGAAGACGGAGAAGTCGTCCGGGTCTGAGCTTCGTCTCGCCCAGGAGCACGACATGAATGTCTTGTCCCTGAACGAGCATTCGTAGCTCTCCGCTACGTCCCGCTATCCCCCCCCGGGTTCCAGTACAGCACTCTAAGTTGTACTGTCATACTTGAACCCGAACAAGTCGGCAATCACCCTTCTGGTCGCCCCCACTAACTCGGGGTACGCCGCTAGGATCTCGCTGACGGCCACAATGGCAGCCATCAGCTTATCCGCGGGCGCCTCAATCCCCAGGGCTTGCAGGGGTCGAGGAACGGGCGACGGGGGTGGGGACGCGCGAGGTTGGGCGGTCGGCGTACTGGCTACCTCCGTCTCCATCCTCTCCATCGGCACTCAGCACACCGCCTCCTCAGCGACGGCTAGGGCGACATACGGCGCGGTCAAACAGACCCCGTCAGCCGAGGACTTAGCCTTCGACCGCCGGGGAGGCCGCTGCGGCTTCGGAGGAGCCGCCAACGACGACGGCTGTTGCGGCTCTGACGCTGATGATGGGAGCGCCTTTGGCAGTAAAGTCGCCGCAGGCACGGACGGTTCCGCGCCCTTGGCTTTCTTTCCCTTCTTCCTCTTCTTTTTGGCTTTCTTCCCTTTCCCGCCACCAGGTTGCCCCTGGGCGGTCCGGGGAAGATTAGCCGGCACCATCAGTGACGCGCCGTCGGCTGTGGCATACTCCTCAACCACAGCCACCGGAGTCCGACCCACCGCAGGCCGGGCGACACTCTGCGACGGCAGATTCAGAATCGGCGGCTTGAGTGTGATCCCCCTCGCTCGCGCCATCCTCCGCAGAACCGCACACCGCTGATCGTTTGCCGTGTGCGGTCCCGCGCAGTTGGCACACTTGATGAGATCGCTACGCGGTCTAGGGCAGTCCCGTGATGCATGACCGTCGCCACACCGGACGCACCTCGGCGGCCTATGGCAGTTGGCCGAGGTATGGCCGAAACGTTGGCAGCGGTGGCATTGAGCCAACACACTGCCACTCGTCCACGCCTGGACAACCACCCCAGGCATACAGAACAGCTCTTCAACCCTATAAAGGCGGGCAAGCTGCTCCTGGCTGAGGCGGTCCAGCTGCACGTAGTACACACAGCCGGGACGTCCCCTCTTCGGTGGAATATATTTGGCGTAGCGCGCCGGAAATCACAGGTCCTGCAGAGCCCTCACTATCAAATCCGCGTCTGTGTCCCGAGGCAGGCCAGTGATAGCCACCTTGATGGGGCGCTCCTTTTGTGGCGTGAAACACCACCATGACACCTCCGGATCCGATTTTGAAAGCTCCACCATGTACCCCTGCACGGCCCTAAATTCCTCCGCCGTCGCAGGGAGGAACCTCACTCCCTTTCCGAATGAACGCGCGTTCGGCGCATGTCCGAGCCGAGCTCTGAGCGCCACGAAATGACGCGTCCAATTCGGCAGCCTTTCAACTATAATGGGGGGGGGGTGCCCCTTATGTTTTACCGTCGCCGCTCGGATCCCAGACGAAGCCCCGGGTCCTGCGGGCCCCGCTCGCGCACCATCGGACGCAATCGGAGTACCCACCGGCGCCCTAGTCCCGGGCGAAGACGCAAGCGCGGCGGCGAAGGAGACACTCGACTTCGCCGCCGACGCGGACACGCTGGAAGACAAACTAGAATTCGTAATTTGCTTACCGACCCCCCCCGCGCCGAGAGTGGGGAGCACTACAGACGGCGAGCTCGACTCGCGCGAAGCCGAACCTACTACCGCCGGCGCAGCAGCAACCGCCCACTCCTCAGACGGGCTCTCGTACCCGTCCGACGACGCCGAACTGGATCCCGCCGCCGCGAAGTATTTCGCCGGTACCTCTTCTTCTTCCTCCAAGAGGGAGAGCGGTCTGGGCTTTTTCTTTCCCCTTGGAGACGTCTGCGGCACGGCCGACGACCGCAGCGGGTACTTTGGCGTAACCCAATCTTCGTCAGCAATATCTTCGATAATAACTCCCTTCGGGGTAATCTTAAAGTATGCCCGACCCGGGAGTTTGTATTGGAACTTCTCCTATCCCTCTCCATCGGCAGTATGGTCCCTTTCTTGGATCTGAGAAACAGGTGATGCCCCGTCTCTCTCGCTCCTGGCAACTGGCAATAGCTGTGTCCCTCTCTTCGGTAGTATCGGCATCCCCTTCTGGTGCGTCGCTATCCACGCGGTTTGCACTAGAACTCGACAAGTCCGAGGGCGATTCCCCATCGAGCTCCTCCACGACTGCTGGTGCTTCTGCAAGATGGTCATACACGATAGCGACGCCACGAGTACGGGCACGGCCACGCCGGCCCGATCCCGCAAACTGACCGGTCGGAAGGACGGCGCAAAAAGCTCCCGTCTCACGACCCGTCTGCCCGGTGGTTGTGTAATCTCTCTAGGGGGGCGCTCCATCTAGCCGCCCTCCGCTCACTCTTCTTAAGCCATCGTGCGGTCAGAACCCACCGGGGGGATCCCGCTGGTGGGAAGCCCGGCGGGCCGCCAGCAACGACGGCGGCTGATGCTCTGCTCGGGCCGCTAGCTGGCCACCCATCCCAGGGGAAGGAGACAACAACAAGCGTCAGGCGTACCTGGTCGAGCTCCAACGAAAACCAGTAACAAGTAACAGTATTATTGTTCCCGTTAGTACCATCGACAGCCGTAGAATGAAATCGCCAGTGGAACTTTTGCTACCCATTTAGGGCAAGACTGTGGTGAAGGCGTCTCAGACGTCTTAAGTTTTGGATTGAAGATTATTCGAGCATGTTACACTTTAAAGAAAGCCTATTAGCTCAGTTTTTACGAGTAGAGACCACTTGGGACTAGATTTATATAAGAGTATTGGACCTATTAAATTTGGTGATACATAGTTGATAGTACGTTTTGTATATTAAAATATGTTAAGATTGTATATCTTAAAATATTATGATTATCGATTGCCCATAATCAGTCGTAAGCGATCAGAATTTAAAATCATAGATATCACTAATTCGCTGAATAGCAGCCACTTCGGACATGCTGGAACGGACGGGTTGCGATGTGGTTGTATGTGTACATAAAACACAGTAGGAACGTTGTCTACTTATAAAAATGAAAGTCAACGGTGATAATGTATTGTTTTAATTTCACACACACAAGCAGATGCCTCCGCGGATGTTACTAACTTGAGCGTGGGCAAGAGTTAAGTTTAAGTTATTACAGTTTAATTTATATAATTTATTTTTCCTATAAATTGTTGTTACAATTTGGCAATATAAACTGTTAATATTATGATCAATCAGCTGGTGTTCGGTTAACTGACGCAACTTTCATATAACAGCTTAGGGAGAAGGGTACTTGAAAACCAGCGCTATACGGGATCAAATCCCCCGCTGTGCTAGCAAGCTCAGCAAGTTCACGTCTACGCCGATTGCCATATCTCACTTCTTTAATGTGTGTTGTGTATATAGAAACATAATAAACTGCTTTTATATATATATACATTCTATCATATTATTATGAACATTAACACCGAATTCACAAACCTAATCAGAAGTTTCAGCATTAATCAATAACATAGGAATTCTATGACATTTATTTATATAACTTTTTACTGTTATTACTACCAAAGGATACATGAAACTTTGGAGACAAAATATAACAACATAAAAGCTGTTTTCTATGTATCTAGCTGTTATACCTCACGTACTCTACAGAGTTTAATTTCTATTAGCGACCCTTATACCATTTAGTTAACGGTGGGCACGTAGTACTGATCCACTATTTCGATAACGCAACGAAGCGGTGTAGTTACATATTGTAAATTAAAAAGCTATTCCAACGCCCAACCTAGAATACAATAGTAGTAAGTAGAAATACCTTTTACAAACATCAGTTTTGTTTACGTCTTTTTAGAGTGTAATTTCATTACTTTGCTTCTGTTACTGTTCGCTATTTTAAATTTGTATTCTTTTACTATATTCCTATTTTGATTTCCTGTAATACACAATACCATATTAAACAGGTATTTTCTCGATATCTTTTTCCACTGAAGCAAGTCGTACTTATCTTTTTTACGCATACTCTTACCCCTCGAATAGAGTGCGATATTGATAATTAAGAATCGCAAACAAAAATCTAACTTTTATCAGAAATGGAATTCGAGTCCAGAACATCGTCATAAATTTCAAATCGCTAGGTTATAATTGTTAACAGCGTTGTTATGACGACAAAGCATGCTGAAATATTCAAATTAAAACGACACACACCACTCCCTTTGAGTCGAAACAATGCGGGAATTCAGCGGGGTACGCTCGAGTAGTTTTTGTTCGGGCTGTTTGCACGACTGATAGAGCAATCTTTGAATAGAGATGTTGCGCTTCCTACAACAAGCATAGCATTTTACTTGTAAATTAGAAGAGCTATATTTATGTAGACGCCTTATAAGTATAAATTAACATGATTTACAAAATTAAGTTCAATTACATTTTTATACTAAATTTAACTTGTCAGTAGATATAATGAAATCGTTTACTTTATTTTACACTCACAGCCAAGGTTTAAAATTTTGTAAACATTGAAATATAATCATATAATTTTGTGAAAATAATATATAGAACAACGGATACAAATCGTCACATCACAGATATGACATTTTAAAAAATATATACAGCTTTCGAAACGACCAAATGAAATACAGTCATTTTTTGTTCTGTAATGAATGTAATGATACAATAAATATTTTCAGCTTTTGAAACTATTATTTTAAATGAGATTTGGTAATAATATACAACATTGTTAATAGTTATTATTCAGGTGATACTTATATTGATCCAGTACTAATTCTAAAAATGCTTCGTCTATATTTCTAAATGGTTCTTTAATATACTTCACTGCTAGAAGTATTAAGCCTGCACACACTTTGCAAGTAGAGGTCTTTTTTCTGTTTCTTGTGAACGTATTGGTGGTATTGGTTCGAACAGTTCATTACGCCCGCAATATCGACGGCAAGACGCCACTCGATTGCCGTGCAGTGACCCACTTCCTTCCTCCAATTGACTCCTCTGTAATTTGTTGATTTCGAAATGTGTATAATTGAAATTGTGTATAGTAAATACAAGCAAATGGTTTTAAATTACAGTAAACGTATTACAGTTAAAGCTTTTTAAAATTCGCTTTTCTTATACATGCAAATGACACGACGGCGATACAAGGCGTATGCTTATTTTTAGTCTATAGGGATGAAAACCATCCATTTTTAACTGTATGCCTTTCTTCCCAATTCGTATTTATACAGTTACGAAATTTTGAAGGCAGTTTTCTCTTGACAGGACAGGTTGAACTGTCTTTCTAAAAACAAGCATGGAAATAAAATGGGGGATTCAGTTAACTTTGGAATTTATCCTCTTAGAAGTACACTTAGGTGTTGAGCACGCCCATTTTTTACTTACCATCAGGTCTATCTGCTCTTTTGAGCTCTAACAATAGCCGGCCGAGCCGGCTCTAACAATAATTCAAGTTAATGTGTTTATCTACAATAGAAGCAATGGACTACGAGATATTCATTTAGTACGAGTAAGATATCCTAATTATTTGTCCTTGGTGCTAGGACTACAAGCGACTAAAACGAGGAGATAATTCCGTCTGTGACTATCATTGAGCCGTTGAATTAATGCGACGAATATATACGCTCCACAGCCACATGCAATTTCCGTCTTCCATTCTGCGGGTTATGAGCTTGATTTCTCATGTTTGATTACTTAACCTTTAACCCCACCTCAAGATTTATTCTGAGTTCATTTGAAATTCTATTACGAATGTTACATCATCACTACAACCAAAATTGTCCCAAGATTTACTGCTCTCACAATGAGAGAAGATAAGTCGATAGTGCGCCGCGCTGGTGTAGTGCAAATCGGCAAACTTCACATGCCCTTGATAACAATATGGACAACCCTCACGTGTGTATCACTGAAATAGTTGTTACATATTGATACTAAATGGTTGGTAATGGTGCTTAATTTTGAAGAATTGTAAATACGTTAAAAAATAGGTTTTTTTTATTGGCTACGTATTTAGATACGCCCCATTATTACATAGTTATGTTAAAACTCTGGCATAACAATTAAACAAACGAAGAAGTCGTGCTGTTATCAATGGTGATAATACTCATCACATCTATTTGCAGGTACCTATGATTCGATGAAATTTTGAAAATTGACTTGATAAATTACTAATTTCTACTAAAATTAGACTTTGAATATAATTTATTATCAAGTTTAATTTACAAATTTTTAAGAATTATTTTTATCATTCCAAACCTGAACGAAAAATTCTTACAGATTAATGTACTTTGAAGACCAACAATTCAATATCAAATGTTAATACTTATTCTCTTTGTTTGAAAGCAATTTTGCGTGAGTCGGTATGCAAATGTATTGTGAAGTTTCATGTTAATTAGTTTGTGCAAAATATGATATTTATTAATACACTCGTAGCAAACCCTACCCAACCCCTTATAGGAGTGTAATTTTTAATGAGTTTACGCTAGGCCGGCGACACCGAAAGCTGTATTAGTAACTACACGACGAATCGGAAAACCCATCTAGAGGTCCTCTGTAATACAAATTTAGAGATGGCAATATTATCGATATAAAACGCTAATGATATTTGATGTATATTAAAACTATTAAGAAACCAAATTTATTTTTATTTATTGAACAAACTTTTCACTTTTTATTATATAACAGAAATGTTTATACAAGTTTAATAATACAGTGCTAAGGATTAGATGTGCAAAAGGCGATCTTATCTGTAACCAGCGATTCCTTCCAGATAACCATTGAAAATATAACAGTAAAAATTATATTATGATAAATAGGTAGGTGTACGTTATAAATCAAGCTTTACCTAAAAAAGAAAAAATAACTTAATAAAAATTTATGTACATCACCATTCACTTTACTTCATTTTGTAAAATTTGAACTTATACTTATTTGTTTATTTTTTAACCAAAACGCCAGATATTAATCATGTCTTTAAATAAACTATATAAATGAATAAATTATATAAATTAATAAATTATATAAATTAATACCTTAATATGTATTGCCTACATTGTTTTATTTATACTTGTATTAACTGCAACTTTAAAGCTACAAAAACTGCTACAAAAGTAATAAAAGCAGAAATCAGAATATAGATTCACTATCTGGGTATGAATATCGAAAAACTGTCAAAAGTGCTTATTTGGCTGACTTCATTCATAGTACGATTCGTAAATGCCTAAAAGTATGTGATTAATTAAATAATCGTTATTTTAAGCGTATAAAAATAGGAGTAAACATCGATAAAGAAGAAGAAGTAACAAGCACAACACTATCACCGCCATTAATTTCGACACCGTTATAACCAAGTCAGTTGGCGTTATTAGCCTTACCCTTTAATGTGTGATAATTTACTGCAGTTTATATTTAACAAAACATTATTAAAACTTTACTAACTCGGGGGTTGCACATGTGAATATAAAATTTTATACATATACATACTTACACTGCTACGTTATTACTGTTTTCCGATAAGGGACAAACGTTTTCTACGGCACTCGATAAATTTAAAATTTTCAAAATACTCATACTCTGTACAAAGTTCGATTCATCTAAGCCAACTTGTAAACACTTTTGCCAGAGATCTTGCCAATCTCCTAAGACTGATTGTAACCGTTATAAACTTAATCGTTCGGCTAAACTGGTTCAAATCAAATTTAAAAACATAATTGGCCATAGCGCGCAAATGTTCGTAGTCAAGCTTCATCGTTTTAAATAAAAAGCGGGGGAAGTGTTGCAACAAAATTGTTTTTTTTTTTAATTGAGCAAATGGCTCACTGGGTTCATTTTAAAATAACGCTTTTTTAAAAATACACACTACAGGTGCGTTCCATTTTAAAATTCAAACATTCAAGAACTTATTGAGTGGCCTAAATTTACAAACGCCATAAATAACTAAAAATTAAATGTATGGGATAGTTATAAAATATAGTAGAAAAAAACTACTTTTATCATAAGTGTTGTGTTTTAAACATATAATTATGATTAATAATGTAGTGAAAAATTACGTTGTTGATCGATTGAAGTTTGCAAAAAGTTGTATTTACTTTAATTTATTAATTTGTAACTAACGTATAAAATACCTTACCACCATACCTCCAACAAGAAGGACCGTTCGCCATAACCTCATCTGTTTTTCAGCCCGGTGCTACACGCGCAGGGGAATTCGGCATCAGCTGAAAATGAATGGAACCCCTTAGACCCCGTGCTGTAAAGTAAATTAATATTAGTGTAATTATTATTATTGTTGTTATAACTTTATTTGAGGCCATGAACCGCATAACATTACAGACCAACATACATAATAATTATCATTGTAAACTTATAAATATTTCCCTTTTTTTAGCGAACTAAGACGCTTGTTCGTGATATCCCGGAGATCGTCAACGACCAGGACAAGCAACCTACATCAGGCACAGCCACAATATACGAGTAGACCGACAAAAGGTCAATCGGTACGCGTTCCGACTTCGCGACTGAATGTCCGATATAAATAAGAATCTGTTTATAACATAACCATCAACAAAATTTTCGTAGCTCATCGTGTTTCCATATAAGTTCATAGAAGGCTTTCTCTATTCCGTTTATTTCTGACCATTAGCAGTAATGAAAATGATGCTTTCCTCAGAGCCGACCTGTTTAATGGGGATCTCATTTCCCTTCCCGTTAAATGAGTGTACTTTGGGCGGCAATAAACAACTTTGCTTCAAACGCTAGTCTGTCCTATTGTAAGTTTGCAGGACTGTGTTTCATTGTTTAGTGTCAAATAAATAAGTTTAAATTACGATCCCTGGCAGCTCCATCTTTACACTGTGTAAATTACTGATTTTGTAGAGAAGATAAATGTTATAGAAGCAATTTTCTCCGGGTATTGGTCTGGGTAGTTATGTATGACATGAACGGTAATGTTCCAGACCTTTTTAATTCCAACATAAACATGATACAGAGCTCAGTTTCGATTCGTATAATCACTTAAATTTTTAATAACTCCCATTTTTTCAAAGTAAAAGTGAAGTCGGTGCAACTGAACTTACCTTGTTGTAAGTTACCTTATCACCTTGATATCCGTTAGCTTACTCTAAGCTTTAAGAGCATGAGTGATTCATAATTCATTGTGAGACTTCAAATTTAAAGTTGTGTATCTCTTTGAGTTGGGGTGGAAAAACCAAAAGAGAAAACTAATCACATCAGTTGAAAAGGTAAAGATTGACTTTTATATCTTAGAGCACCAGATGCCGATTTAAAAACAATTCGCTGACTCAATATGTACTAAAATTTCTTCAAAGGAATGGAAAAGATGTCGAAGTCATTTAGGAACGAGAAACGAGACAGTAAGGAATATAAAACCAATTGAATCGGACCCCAATGGAGGGGGCGGTCAATCGAAGCACCGAGACAACTCATTACATCTCCACATTGTCTCGGTGGCTTTCTAGCAACGATTTGATGAAAATGTATATGGCATGTATTGGGACAAATTGTCCTAAAAGTCTTATTTATTGAAGTTATTTTTTTATTAATTCAAAGCAACACATTTTAGCTGATGTTTAATATCTACAAATTAACTAAATCGTTTATACAATATATGTTTGTTTGAAGAAAATTATGTACAAAACATCTCCCATGCATATTTCTGGCTTAAAATTAGTTTGGAATATTTAATAACGAGGAGTTACAACTCAGGCTTAACCACTTTCGATTAGAGTTTGGGTTTGGATGACATCAAGTATCTAGCGGATGTATGCCTGCTATTTTCTTGCAGTAAAAACTATATAATGCATCAACAACTGATACATTTGGTAACAGTTTTCCAAATACATAGTCACAATTGATTACGATTATTCTCCATACTGCACATTAATATGGAATTTTTTACTAGTACATTGTGATCAATTGGGGATGACGCCCTTGCAACATATCTGACGACAGGATTTATGTACTGGTGATATTAATTGTTATAAAATAATATATTTACATATTATTACAATAAAGTGTATGGCACTACCAAGTACCAAATTGTATTTAAAATATTAGCTATTTAAAAAAAATAACAGCGAATAATATGTTGTCGATACAAGACATGAACTTTTTAAGTACTCGTTTCACCAGCCAGAGTAAAATATTTATTAGTCTGTGAGACAAAATTTACGATGCAATTTCGAATGGAAGTAAACCGGGAACAGACAACAAATGTCATAATAATGCGGCATATTTAACTATTAATGTGATACATCATTATAATCATTATAACTAGAAACTATATCTCGTTCAATGTCTGTAGTCGCAGAGGTAATTTTTATTTTGTTTTTTTTTTTTTATAAAAAAAATACCCTTCCATCTGCGATGACAAGACAAAAGTACTGAAATGACGATCGTTTTTCTTGTTTGAACCTGCAAATATTTTGGAAGGTGGTATATTTCTGCTAATTTGGCCGATAATGTGATTTAAATAATCGATAATAATGTAGAATACGTAAAAGTTTGTGCCGGATAAGGCGCAATTTGTTTTTCGGCTTCAAGCCTAATAATTACATCACCACTGCCTGGAGATATGATAAAAAAAACCTTTACATTGCGCCCAATAAGGATTGTGATATAGCCTGATGCCCATTTCATGGTTCTGTCACATCCCGCGTTTTCATGGATTAATCACATCTCGCTTTTGTCTGTCCTTTTATACGCTTAGATGTTTTAACCACGCAAAGAATTTTGATATGATTTTTACTATCATTCAGATAATTTCATTCGGCTGGTGTATAAGTATAATACATGCATTATTATATTTAGAGAAAATATAAAAAAGGTAATGTATAAAATAATTGAATTTTGAGCGCTTTCATTGCTACCTCTCACTAAACTTTACGATATATATGTTGTACTATGGAATTGAGTATTTTAAAAATATCCACATACATTCCATGATTTTTTGTGGTTTATACTTTTGAAATCAATCAGTATTCGTGATGCGGTGCACGATAATCGGTGCACAGTGACACCACATTAGTATCTATCTATATACATATGTACATACATTGCACCCGTGCGAAAACGGGCCTGATCTTTAGCACTTTATAAATTCAATTCCGACACTGTTAAGTCACGTGCATCATGTACTATAGAGAAGCACCAACTTTTAAAGGTACATTTACATTTAAAGGTACTTTTTCATTTACATTTACATGCATTTTCAAAACTCTTAAACGACTACCTTTCGTCCCTAGGCTATATCGGCCAACATTAATATATTTTTTTTTTGCAATTATTGTTTTAAATTATAAAATAAAGCTCCTTATTTCATTGTATTTGTATTTGTATACAATTTTTTATGCTGGTACTTTGGCAGATTGACCAATTTATTCCAGTTACCCTAGATGATTTATTAATTTCAATATTTTTTTCTAAATATATTTTTTTATTCCTTCACCAATTTTGTTGTTGTATGTATTTACAACATTGGCTTAACATTATTATTGCAACTATTCGGATTCAAAAACCGTAGTACACATTTCACAATTTTTACTTCGAAATTCTATCCAGTTCTTTCTTAATAATAATAAAGAAAATGGCAATATTCTTGTTATCAGGTTATTATAATAAAAAGAGAGTCACGTGTAGAAGACTCGGGTTTAGGATTTACGATGAATTGGAAGGTAGAAATTCTTATAAACCAAGAATGTTTAGCATTTTATCTACACTATTAATTTCAGTCATTTTAAGAGGTACCCATTACTCTCAATCAGAAAGTAGTGGATGATACCGTTCAGCTGTATATCGATTTAAAGTGTGTTACAAATACAAACTACTTATTTCTTCATCATTGAGCATATCGGTATAAATTATAAATCTGGTAATTAAATTAAAGAGATTAATTACAAAGGAAATGGGTATGTTGAAAGTTTCAGATAAAGTGAAAGAATAACAATACGTCCCCAAATTTCAAATGAAAATGCATTCTTTGTTTATACTATACTTAAGACATACTTTCATCACGATTCGGAAGTTAATCAAAAAATTTACAATCTTGCAATAACTGAACAAATCGCTTTTGATATTTATGTTCAAGATTATAGAATATTAAAGTTGGTTGGTGAATCTAAAAGAGTGCTACTGAATCAGTTTTTTTTTTTTGAAAATTGTAGTTTTATTCAATAAACTCAGATTATTATTCAAGTTTATATTAAACAACACTATCTTCACGGACAGGTTTAAAGCTTGTATGTTTTATAAATTATTGAATTCTGCTGTGCTCTTATTACTTCGCGAGTTAAATAAATAAATAAACGTATACATACTCACACCCCCGCACTAGTATTCCCTGTGTTGCGGGTGTCATGGACATACACAAATATGACATCACAAACACCCATGACCCGAGAACAAACATTTAAATGTCACATAAATATTCCGCCGCGGCCGGGAATCGAATTCGGGGCCCCTCGGTCGGGGTCATTATCAACTGAATTATGGGGTCGTCAGTTAGTTCACGGCTTTCGTTTTGTAGAGACATAGAGTTAATACGCATTATCTACATCCCTGTAAACCGTAGGAAATTGATTTGGATTGAAAGAATATATAAATTACAACAGTATCAGAACATACATCCTAAAGCCTCTTAACAAGGGCCGGATGGCTGCCGAAGCGGTTTCAGTGGGTAACTCCCACAAAGCGCGGTCGCTAGTGCTAGCCCAAAGCTATCCTTCTCATATTTCCCTAATGCTCATCAAACACGACTTCTCTACACATAATACGCTAAAACAACACATGTACTGTTATATATATATATATATATATATATATATATTGGTTACGGAGCCTCTCTTAAGTTGCAAAACATTCTTTACAGTGTTGGAACAAATTAATTTTGGGGGACTTTGAACTATACGGTAAACAATAACAAGTTAAAAGTCATCAAAACCGCTCATAACTGAGAACTGGGATATTGGTTGTCTAGAAAAGTTCCCTTCCTAGAAATTTGACGATCGCACTTATAAAGTAAAGAGGAGTTTAATAAAAGTTGGCTCGACAGATATCACTAGTCCGTAGTTTCAATAGCGTCTCAGCAATATTGGACAAATTCTACAGTTTTGACTTACTACTTCAATTTAGATGATTTCAGTAAACGATCTTAAGATTACAAAGAAAAGTCTTAACCTGCAAAAACGTTGGCATATTTTTTTGTGGCGTGACATGTCAACATCTTATCAGTTTTATTATTCATTTGGCATGGTCGCAGATACTACCGTGCTGTCTTGTTACGTGTTCTTGTATCTGCAAGTAGGTATACTAAATGTATTAATATGTAACCGATTCGGTTCTAGTGCATCACGCGACGCCATGCTAATGTATTTAAAGCTTAAAACTTTATTTTTATTAAAAAGCAAAAATAAAGTTCCTTCTTCATTGTAATTGTAGATAACCTATTGTGACCAGCGAGTCATCTTGTTCTGTTTCATACTTAGTCGCCAATGCACAGCTGATATGTTTAGATGCTGCAAACATTCATGGGCGTCTGTGACCATTGACCATGACGCCACATATCTGTTCGTTTACTGACGGCTAACATAAAAAGGAATAGGATTCACAATAAAAAAAGAATAAGTAAATAAATAAAGTAAGAAACGAATATATTGAACGGTTATATCCTTTGTTAGAATACAAACACTACGAGACGTCTAAATTCGACCATATTTTTTTATTCGCAGCGATAACAATAAAATAAATGTGAAATAAATACAAGCCTATGAGCGTGCCCATTAAAACATACAGGATTCTGAACATAGTCGTTCACTAAAATTCAGTTTGTATTGTTTTGATCGCTTTACATTTTATCCTTTGAAATAAATACGATGAATTTATAACAAACATAAAAATCAAAATGTATGACAATGTAATCGAATTTGTATCCGACCTGTAACGGAGTTTATTAATTAATTTTAATATATTATTCTTTTAATTATCAAGAAGTTTAATTGCGATATCTTTCGGCACGACGGAAGCAATTGTATTCGTTCGTTAAAACTAGTACAATATCATTAATTTTAGTACCAATATCGTTGCATAGATGGCATCGCACTCCGATGAAGAATTTTAGTTTTATATAGGAGAAAAAAATATCTTATATAAGATACTAGCGGCCCGCCCCGGCTTCGCACATCAGTGTCCGATTTGAGTAATTCATAAAGTAATCTATAGATATGGAAACAGTTCTAAATATGAAATGATTTATTTGGATAAGGATTAATACGAAGGTATGGTTATCATGGTCTGATTTTGGTCAACTTTTAAAATGTAAAAAGTGATTATAGTGTCATAACTACAATAATTGGCCAATCGCGAAGTCATTTGTAGACAATAATATGTTCTGTAATATTGAAGAAAATTTTTTTGTTTATCATCAATAGTTTCCGCATCGTATGCGATGAAAGAAATCTTTAAGCAAATTTTTTTACACTTTGGTTCACGTTACCGAAGTTTTAGCAAGGATCACTTATTTTTACTAGTAATAAATATATCCTATATTATATTAGCCTATATATTACTCAGGAATAGTGTAGCATTCTAACGGTGAAAAAATTTTTAAAATCGGTTCAGTAATTTTTGAGTTTATTCGTTATAAACATACAAGAATACAAGTGTAGATTTAGCAGGATATAGATGCGTATTTATAATAATTGTAAAATTTGAATAAAGTATTCCTAATAGACTTCAAAAATTTTTTTTAAATAACTTGTTTCTTTATTATATTGAGCCCAGTTCTAATGTACATTATAATTTGTGCGCATACCCTTACTCCCCTGTACAGACGATGTGTTCTTGTATCATGTGTTATTATGTACTTGTATCATGTTATAGGAACTGTGACAGATTCGTTTTGTAGCTGTTATTTTAATGTTGCAGAGAAAAGTAAGAACAGGCATATTACGGCTAATTTACTAGAACAACATTTTAGTTACTCCAGTTGAAATAAGTCACACGAAGTGTGTATTTTATCGTTTAACATAATACCGCATGTCACCAAATTCCAATTATTCGTTATTCGTTTGTATTATTTTTTTATTGTGTTTACGAATGTATGCCTTGTTCGAAGACATCCATAAAATAGACGCACGATAGAAGTTTTTAAATTTTTCAAGTATACAATAGGATCTTAATCGAAACTTCAACTTTTTCTCATCATCATCATCATCATCCATCAGCCTTTGGAGGTCCACTGGTGGACATAAGCCTCCCCTAACTTGCGCCACTCTGACCGGTCCTGTGCCTTCTGAAACCAGCGGATGCCCGCTGTTTTTTTCAGGTCGTCAGTCCACCTGGTCGGGGGGCGTCCTATGCTCCTTTTTCAGAGACGTGGGCGCCATTCGAGGACCTTTCTTCCCCAACGATTATCGGTTCCTCGAACTATGTGCCCAGCAAATTGCCACTTCAGCCGGCTAATTCTCTGAGCTATGTCGGTCACCCGCGTTCGTCTACGGATTTCATCGTTTCTTATTCGATTGCGTAGAGAAATACCGAGTATAGCTCGTTCCATAGCCCGCTGGGCGACTCTGAGTTTATGCATTAGTCCAATAGTGAAGCACCACGTCTCAGATCCATATGTTATCACTGGCAACACACACTGCTCGAGCACCTTCGACTTCAGGCACTGAGGTAACTTTTTGGACGACAAGATATGACGTAGTTTCCCGAACGCAGCCCATCCGAGTTGGATTCTACGAGTGACTTCTTTCTCGAAGTTGGACTTACCCATTTGGATCACTTGTCCTAGGTATATGTACTCGTCTACAACTTCGAGATCAGCGCCGTCAACAACAACCGGTACGGGTGAGACATGGATATTCGACATGATTTTCGTCTTGTCCATGTTCATCTTAAGACCCACCCGTTGTGAGGCGCTGTTCAAGTCCCCGAGCATTGTACCAAGTTCTTCCAGGGAACCCGCCAGGATGACTATATCATCGGCATATCGCAGATGTGTGATGTATTCGCCGTTGATGTTGATGCCACGTCGTTTCCACTCCATCAGCTTGAATACGTCTTCCAACGTAGCGGTGAACAGTTTTGAGGTAATGACATCCCCTTGTCTGACACCTCTCTGCAGTTGGATGGGGTTCGTTGCTGTGTCGTGTACTCTGACGGACATGGTGGCAGTTGAGTACAAACACTTCAACACCTCGATATACCGATAGTCGATCCGGCACCGCTGGAGAGAATTTAGTACCGCCCAGGTCTCGATAGAATCAAAGGCTTTCTCATAGTCCACATAGGCAACACACAACGGCAGATTATACTCCTCGGTCTTTTGTATAATCTGACGCAGTGTGTGTATGTGGTCCATGGTGCTGTAGCCTTTTCGGAATCCAGCTTGTTCGGGAGGCTGGAAGTCGTCTAGCCTGCGTGCAATGCGATTTGTGAGGACCCTCGAAAACAGCTTATAAACGTGGCTCAGAAGTGTAATGGGCCTGTAGTTCTTCAAAAGAGCTTTATCGCACTTCTTAAAGAATAGCGTCACCACACCTCTGCCCCACGCTTCCGGGGTAGTTCTAGTATTAATGACGGAATCGAAGAGTTTTTGGAGCGCCACTAGAAGGGGTTTCCCTCCAGCTCTTAGCAGCTCGGTTGTGATTCCGTCATCTCCCGGTGCCTTGTTGTTTTTAAGCTGTTTGAAAGCTTCTCCAATCTCATACAGGCTGACATCCGGGATATCCTCTGTGTATTGTCGGGTCAGTTTAGCTCGCTTGTCATTGTCATGTTTAAAAGATGTCATTTCGATCTTTAAACACATTAAATAAATACTTCTAATTCTAATTAAGACTAAGGGTTCTAATTAAGTCGTTGGTGACTTTATGGTTTGGTCCCAGAAAATACATTGGTTACACTGATGCAGCAGTCACATGGATGTCGCGTGGTACTTCGTTAGTTGATCCATAAATTTTAGACATTTTTTTTCATGAAAAAGAACTTAAAATTAAAATTGTTTACATTTACCGCGTATTTTAATATCAATTTATGAGCATTGTTGCAATTTCAAATTTGTCTTGAAGTTTGGTCTTTTTTAAGTTTTATGAGTATTATATCGATGCGATTGCAAGGTGACTCGATTCTCGTGTCAGATGTCAATTACTTCAGTATCATATTGAATAAATAAAATTTTGTTTCGCATTAAAAATAGAGGATTTAAATAAATCTACATGTTTTGTATTATTTTCTATTGAAAAAGAATACTAGATATGTTATTTGTGTACGGGTCTCCTTGTTTGTATTATCCAAGTGTCTAAGCCCCGACACAAGCAATATTTGTTTGGAAGAGTGTATATGTTTATTTATTTACATCAACACTAAACGATTTGTATATGTATTGAATACATTTACAAGAAATATAAGAGCTTATTCGCAAGCGTCGTCTCGTCGCGAACGACTCTTGAGAAAGAACCTTGGAGAGGTCTGAATCTAGTCGGGCAAAACTGATTATTCTATGGCGAAAACTTTTATATTTTTCTTAATTTACTTATTTATGTACGAAACCTACTATTTATGTCTTTATACACTGAAACATATTAATATGCTATAAAACATGATCACCTGTACGATATACCTGCTTCAAATTTAATGCCACCAAGCCGCTATAAGAGAAATTGAAAATGTGTTTTGCGTGTCACTGGTAATGCTTTTTAGATTAATTTCACCAATTGTTTACGGAGACATAATCGGCTTATGAGTTTCGACCCTCTTGTAACCTGTCTTTTATACGATTAAATGTAATTATGTTAATCGCAAGTAGGTATAACAATCATTTCCATTTCCACATTTTCCTTCGTGACTAAATCAATTAAAATTGTAACTTCGTGCACTGATTCTGTGCGTGTTAAAGATAAATAATATTAATGATAAACAATTGCATGCTTTAAAATAAATGTTTAAAGACTTAAAGCCGAGAAAGAACTGAAATCCAATTATTTCAAAGCATTACCCGTAAAATACAGACGTCAGATGAGTTAACTTCTTTCTCGGTCTGCAATTCGTCGGTGTACCTTCTGATATTACGTAAGTCGATGGTAAAGTTGTAAACGCGTTCGTTTTCTTCTAGATATCCATAAGGGTTCGTGTGTTTTGTGTTTTTTGATAAATCACGCACAGTGAAGGATTCCATAATGGAGACGACAAGAGGCAATTATCGGCTGTATAAAAAATGTACTGACTAACTATATAGTAATACTCAGAAAACATATTACTCAGAACATAATACATTCTGACGTTTTTAATATTTAAATATCTCAAAATATAAACGGAACAATGTCCATATCCCAAAAACTACAATTTAAGGAAATAAAATATAATTTAATTTAAACAATTTTTTTTTATAGTCTCCGAGTAAAATTTTCGTATCTGTCACAAACGAACAGTTGAGAACAAGTTCAGAGTTGCAATTATTAGGATTCCGTTTTCCATATCCTGAAAACTACCGCTAAAAACTAAACCAGAAATAGGTATGAACGGTTCATTGATCAATATTTTGATATGATAAGTATTCATAGAATATCTACACTTATCGAAATTAAAATACTCCGGGAACTAAAAGTTATAAAAAGTCCATTCTTAACTTAAAGTAGGAATCAAAATGATACTGCAGAAAATAATGTAGTCGTTAATAGTCTTCCCGAAAAATGAATCGTCGACCGTTGCTTTAAATATCTTAAAATATGTGCGGCCAATTTCACGGAGTCCGCTCACCATTTCGCATTAAGATCGCGTTCCAGAAATGAATTATTATTATTCGCTATTACTTAATGCTATTTTTTGTCGTAATCTTTTTTATAGCGTATCAAATTTTATTAAGTACATGTTTTATTCTGTGACAAAAAATGAAAAAGTCATGCTATAAATTTTGTAATAAAGTACAATTGATTAATGGTTAACAAAAGATGACTTTTTAAATTCATAAGTTACCCTCATTGGCATCCTTTGCAACTTTCGATTACTGATTTAACAACGCGTCTTAAGTTTAACACATGTCACAAATTTGTATATAATTGCTGCGTCTTATTCATGTATGTTTTTCCTTTAACGACGGCTTCTAGCTACAACAACCGATACCGATGGCTTAGAGTACCTACTCTCCGAAGCACAGAAACTCTTATGAAGTTTCGCCCATTGGCCCATGCAGCTCACTACGACTTCCGTGTTGCTATTCAGTTGACCACGTTAACACCGTCAAGCTTTACTGTTTTCACAACATTTACCACATTTTTCAGTGAAACTCAATTGTGTGAACGTGATTCATCACATAGCAGCTACAAGTAATTACAAGAAAGTTTGAGTTTCACCGCAGCGATGTGCCTCGTTCGTGATTATAAAAATATTACAAGTATTACTTGAGTTGAGTTGAGTAAAAAAACATGAGCCATGTTACGACCGCTATAATCAGTATTATATTACACGGTCGAATTATTTATCATTAAAAAAAGGATCCTGCTTTGTTGTAAGTGTGAAAATGCTAGAAGTATTCAAACAACCAGCGCTGGTCTTCCGCAAAATCAACCGATATTTCAATTAACATTAATTCCAAAAAAAAATATTTTAACATAAAAATAGCTATAAAATAACTTATAACCATAATGCCGTGGAATGTGTTGTTATAAATAAAATTGTCATGAGTTTTGAAAAAATAAATTAAAATGATGTTATTTTTTATGTTAACAATGCTCCTCTCCGCAGTCATTATGAAAATAGATTAAAATCTGGTTCAAACAACATATACACCAGCTTTACTCAAACGGGAAGGGGAATTATAACAACGGGTTATTAAACTATTTAATGTACTTGATTGTAACTCCGCATAAAATTATCTTAATGCTATTTAAAATAAATGAATTCGTCTTTTGGAACTAATGAGCTTACACAGACTTAAAACTTTGGTGGTTTTACAAGAAATCAGATTTTACCCGAGTCACTGGGCAAAATTTTCATTTATTAAGTATTATTACAACGATATTATAGACCCATTTATTGTGATTTTTTAGCAATCGTTGTCTCGGATTTGATTCTTGGCCATCTACTATTGCCAGAGAAACTTAACAGTTACCGTCTTTGTATACATACGTATAAGGATTTTTCTGAAATCTACGCTATGTTATGTTACACTATGTTTTCCTCATTTAGTGCAGTTATACACTTTTAACACAGGAATTTCTGGTGTAGGTTTTGATATTATGTTCATTTCTTGAAATGAATTCTTTGAATTTTGAAACAAAAATTCTGAGCAGTGGGGATAAAAAAACTAAACTTAAATTTCTGTAGTGTCTTCTGTACAGAGAAATGGCTTTACATTGATACCCTTTCCCAGTAAGTAAAGTAAATGGGTCTTTGATGTTGCACAAAATGCTTTTAAAACTTAATGGCGTGAAGAAGTACTATTGTTAACAAATAGCAGTTTATTAAAACTTTTGTGCTCGAGAAGATACGTAAGGCAATTCATCATTAACAAATAGTATTCTTGTCCATTTTAAATGATTCAAACAACCGCCCGAATTAAGGAACAACTTAATTAAAAGCAGTTGAACGAACTCGCAAATCGCAAAATTTAATAGAATCTTTCGTGCTTTGGCAGGCACTTTAAGTTGACAGTACCAGCTGTTATCATTATCTTTCAGTGGGATTTCCACAGGTGTCTAATTGGGTTGGCTATTTACTTCTCCATTTCCTTAAACATTATGAATTACCCTTTAAGCTATTTGAATTACGATAAGAAACCCATGCCTTATAGGGGACCATTTAAGGATCAAATATACACTAATACAAGTAAAAAAGAGAGCATATTATCAATTGAATGTCAAGTTGTAAATAACATAGCGTTTTATTTAAATCTATATTGTTTAGGGATTTAACTTTTCAAACCAACACTCCCTTTTCATCCTCATTATACTGAAATAATAAGCTCTTATACTTCAAGAGCCCCATTTTACGCTCTTATCTACGGCACCACATCTACACTCTCTTTTATAAATACTCAAAGTCAAATACGCCTGAAAAAGCAGACTTTCATAACGGTGTATTACAAAAAATAGGTATTAAAGCTCCTTTTCATAAAAGGAGGTTCCCGGGGTTCAAATTTATTATTACAAAACGAAGAATTTGTTCTTCAAACGAAATAAGGAAATGTAAATAATACACTATTCATTGTAGCAGAAAATAGAAGTAGTTTGCCTTAGAAGTAGGGTTGTCGCATATTTGAAATTTATATTTTTTTTTAAAGATCACTTCTTTTTTTGTCCTTAAAATACACTTTTTCCTCCGCAAAAAAATTATCATATATCTGTAGTACAAGTATTGTAAAATATTACTGTCAATTTAATAAAATCGCCGAAAAAATCCTCGATATTTTAAAATTTCGAAAAATTTATTTTTTGTGAATAACTTTGTAAATATAGTTAAAGTAAATTTTTATTTGCCTTTCTTTTATCATACAGCCCTATATTATAGTGTTTAACAAGGGTTGTTAACCCCGTCTGTAGGGTGGAAACGCCCTCTAACTTTACGTTCTATTATTAATGACAAGCCCTTACTCCGCCTTTCCTTAGCCAGTGTAATGCAAATTTTGCAATATTTTGTTTGCAAATATCATTAATAAAGCATGAAGTTATATTGTTGGAATGTATATGTGTAGGTCGAAAACATAATTTGCGAGAACGTTCATTTACAAACAGGGTGGAGGTATATATATAATAACTTGTAATCCGCCTTCGCTTCGCTTTGGAAAATTCTTCGGGAACATATTCATTTCTCAGTATGAAAAGTATTCCGGATACCCATAATACAAGTTCCAATTATACTAATTATACCAAGAATCGTCTAATTTTGTACAGTGGGTTTATACGTGAATAAACAGAGATACATATATGTACATAAAAATAAAAAATAAAAAAATTATAAAAAAACCTCGATAACAAAGTCTACTTACATTACAATTTCCGAAAAATATTCCATGTACAGATTCGAATCCGTTACAGCTTTATATTAGTTAGTTACATTCATTAATATTTATTATTAGTATAGTTATTCCATGGAACAAACTTTGGTTTTTTTTAATTAATTTTTCGCCTACTTTCTCATCCTACTTATACTTGGTTGGATTGGTTGTTTGGATTGGAGCTATGAACTTTAAAACTTCCTATCCTCTGTCAGTGATATTAATTTATTTACTATCATACTAGCAATCATGAGTTCGTTAAGTTGATTGTATCCTACCATAGCTATTCAGTATCTCAACAAAATAAATTTATGTTTGTCTCCTCAATCGGATGATCCTTTTACAAGTTGCATGAGCTTGCTTATATACATGATAACTCTACGAGTACATGAAATAAAGATTACGTAAACTATTTCAGAAGTGACATAATATGAGGCTGCTAGTGAATCAGCTTGTTGGTTGAGATTAATTTAAAAATATTTTTTTATTACAATAACTATACAAAGAGTAGCACGCGAAGCGAGTTACTTTTTATAGCAGTTCTTTTCACCGTTGAGCTTAACAACATTGAAGTGATTTGCACACATAGAAAATAATTATAGCCTTAATAGGGTGCGAGCAGATATTCCACGTGAACTAAGTTTGTTAAAACAAAGGTTGTTATTATAGTAATTCGTTCGACAAGACTCATAAACCAAGCCGCTTTGAATAATTACTGGTTGTTTTTAATAACTTACTCGAAGGGCTTATATGTGCATGTTGCCAATAAACGTGAATAAACGTGAGCACGCAAGAGTTTTTAATGTGCTTAAGGTTCCGTAGGTCTTATGAATAAACAGAACAGACTGTTCTGAACAATTATTTCGTCAATCACAACCTATTATCTCAATAATAACTAACTGAAACATGTAAAGTTGAAAATTTGATATCGTAAAAGAATTTTTATAATATTGTTTTAAAATTGTGTGAATAAAAAAATATTAATTCCATCGTTTAAAAACGTACACTAACTTAATAGCGTAGTATAACAAATATGAATTTTTGTTGTTTAAACATGCAGTTACAAATGTATATAAAAAAAATTATAATAATATCGAGCTCACCCCCTTCATTCTCTTTGAAATAAGGAATCATAAAATTACAAAATATACGAATGTCCTCACTTACAGTTTACAGATAAACTTAACTATTCATGAATACAATCTACATAATAATTTATATTACGGAACTCTCTCCACGCGAGTCCAACACGGATCTGACGCGTATTTCATATGGTTTAAGCTCCAATAATATGCAAGAGTTATACCTAAAATACTCACTACCGTATATGAAGATACGTTACAGTATAACAGGAAATATTTAATTTAAAAAACTATTGTTACAGATCACTGTGTAAGAGATTCCTTTTACCATCAAGTTTAACCTCCGCTCTTCATGATTCATCCTGCCGAATAACGGACTAGAATACAGCATTAGGTTTCTTCTTAGCTAGGTTATGCGTACATACCTGGTTAGCTATCATTTTACTTTAAGAACTTTAAGGTGAACTACTAGCTCTGTACACACAGCTTAAACCCGATAGTTCTTGTTAATGGTGGTAGGATAATACACGCCTACAACCCTCCTTCTAAGAATTAACTGTGAAATATAAAAGTCAAAAGTGTATTGTATCGGAAAAAAGACTACCATCTTGGTAAATTAAAAGATGACAGCCTATTAACAGTACCGTTCTGATAGAAAAATTATCTGTAGTGACTTCCAGCTTGTTTTATACTAATTGTTGAAGAGATTAAACGCAAACCCAATTATTTAAAATATTGCCCGGAGGTTGAAGACGTATAAAGCTTATGAACTTCTACGTAATATGACTTATACGATTTATAACAAAGGAAATTGATGGTTCAAAGAGATATTCAAAATACGAAATGTTCAATAATATTTTATCACCAGCTATCAACCATCCATATTTCACTCGAACCAAATATTACATACCTAACTTTTAAACTACACCATTTCTATTGTAATCAGTCGGTATAAGTGCCTGAAAAATTTAATAATTAGAAATATAACTCAACTTATATTAAATTTTCAGGGCTCCGTAACGTACGTGTAATTATTTCAACACTCAAAAGCACTGCAATGCTGTATTTCTCTTAAAAATAAGACACAACGCATTGCACTTGAATAAATGCCAAGTGCAAGTCGTTTCTTGTATTTTGATGCTTTTAACTGAATTATGTTTCAATTAGTTACACTCGGAAACAGATTTATGTCACTATAAATCAGATTCACTGCAGTTTAAAATTGTTGACATAACTTTGTATTAAACTATGCCTACTATATTATTATAGTAAATCAACGTTACAATCAACTCATATTCAATATCATTTTTATTAAAATTCCCATAATTTTTTTTATCTGACGTGCTTTAATAATAATTCACTATAATATCGTAAAACGGAATAAATACTTGTTTTTATAGTGAATAATAAAAAAAGTACATGTATACATCTTATATGCAACACAAAAATTTATGAAAGACAACCTGCTTTCTGTCCAACCTGCACCTGCACGATACGTTTTACACCATAGCACCCGTATTTGCTTTAGGGGGGTTTTTCTAGTTCTATGAATTAGAAGCAAATTAATTTATTATAAAAGCTGCAGCCAGGTAGTCAACATTTTATTTACTGCCCTCATAATAGAATTTCCATTTTAATATTTATTTTCTATCAAAAGGGAATTTTCTGCATTTCCCAGATAAAAAGTTTTCTAGATTATAACCCACAATATAAGCTATTAAAAAACCAAGTATCATCCAAATCTGTTTAGTGTTTTTAGTGTGACACGTGGTCGAACAGACGTGTATATCGATAAATCAAATTCAAATTCAAAGTCATTTAATCGTATAGGTATTCTGTAAATATACTTATGCACGTCATTTTTTGCTTCCACTACCGTTTCAGAAAGGTGCTTTTACATTTAGGAGAAGAAACGGCGAAAGAAACTCCTCAGCACATCTTTTGAAAACGAAGCCTGCTTACCTTAAAATTTCTAAAATATATTTAATGTAATATAGATTAGGCACAGTTACAATTTTATTATGAGTATAGATGATAAAAGAATAATTGTAAGTCACCTATCACTCATAAACCACTCGTACCGCAAATCACTATTCCAATTAATTACTATACGAGCGTAATCATTTCGTGAATGCTGCTTTTAACAGCTAGTCAGTCCCCTGAGGGTTTAAGTTTATTTCAATTATCAACTTTTCCACTTATACCGTTATGTTGAGTGTCTTTAATGAAATGAAATTGTTTAATATAATCCATACTAGCTAAAGTAATTGTTTTTTTTTTTTAACCCAGTATTTATTGTTGTCCTTAGTACATTTTTATAAACACAAGATTGGAAATAAGTGGAAGTATATTGTTATATTAAGCTATTTGTATTGTATAAAATAGATTCTTAGAGTGTGATTATATTTTACAACAGCACCGCTTTGGTAAATAAAATCCGCAGCATAAAAGATATAAATATTTATCAGGGTCCTTCTATAAAACAAAGTGCCCATATAGCAAAAATATATGGTAATTATTGTAGTAGGTAAGAATAGATTATCTATATTATAATAATTATTTAGGATACTTTACAGTTTGCATAAAATCAATCATTATACAATAATGAAACAAAAACGTGAAGTTTTTGCCCCATATATGTTAATATTGCCGCACATTTGTGACCGATATTAAATATAATGCAAGACTTTCATTGATATAAATATTTTTGAGTTACTTAATAAGTTTTAGTCTACATATATTTTTGCTTGAATAAACATAGTGTTAGGAGGATCCGTACCAGAGTGCTCCACAGATTCATTAGACAACAGATAATAAATAGAATACCGTGTACCCATAGCGTAGTTACGAATATAATTTAAACTTTAACTAGTAACCAAGAATAAACTAATTGTATTCAAAACGGTTAAATACTTCTGTGTCTTTGGTTGCACCGAAAAATTACTATATTTTATGTCATTATAATTATTATATACATTACAATTAGCGATAACATTATATTTCAAATTTCAATGTTCATGTTTTATTTTGTATTAAGTCATTCAATTAATATAATCGTATCTACTCTATAAAATTAACACCTTGCTGATGTTACTGATGTTATCATCATTTCACTGATGAAGTTGAACGTTGAGTTTGATTGATATCTGAGCAGGCGGCTCCGGCCACCTTTTTTTTTATAGATTTGTGACTCGATGCTTGGGTGCAGAAGGTACATTGTTGATAGCATATAATTGCATTATTCAAACATATTATTACTTAGCCTGTTAGTTAAAATAAATATTTTGTGAACGTCGTAATTTAAAATGGAAGAATTTTCGCTCCAAAATTTATTCAGTCAATAGTGATAATATAATTTTAACGGGGCCGAGATATACAGGTCGAATATATTTGTTTGTAATTTTTGTCAGTCCGTCTGACCACGTATCACACTAAAACTACTTAACAGATTTTTAGTAGCATTTTAGTAACCGGTATGATGGGTAACTAAAATTGTAGTAACCAAGGACACATGCTTTTAGCATTAAGTCTGCCTTTTAAACCATGTTTCGTGGTACAATAAATAATAAATAAATACATTTCATCCCGGGAAATGGATCTGTTTCCGGGGAATACCAAATTTAATTTAATTTGGATATTCTATTAAGAGGCCAGTAAATAAAAATTTGACTAACTGGCTGCAGATATTATACTAAATTATATTTTTATAAATGAAAATGTAAAAACTTATTCCTAAAACAATGCTGATGCTATTTCTAAACATGCGGTGTATGTTTTCTGAAGCGAAATGAGGTCGAGCTACTACTAATAGACAATTATTTTAATTCATTACTCATTTTAATATATAAATGGATTATAGACTAATATTCGATGCAGTAGTTAATTATCACATTAACATAAATCTGGGTAAAATTACAATTTTTATGATGTTTAGCTTATGATTTTGCTTCGAACAAAATATGAACAAAAACTTATTTACTTACATACATAACGTATAAAACTGTAATAAGTACATATTTCTAAATAATAGTGATTATTTGACATTATGTTATGCTGTAAATTTTTTGTAATAACAACAGAAAAATTATCTTAAAAAAATGATTTTTACGCATTATGTTTCAATTATTCCTTCCTATTTAATAACAATTAGGCTTACGGCAATTTTACAGTGTACCCTTATCCTCACGCCAAGTGTGCATTACGCTATGCAAGGAGTAACGTGTAATTAATTAAAAGTAGTAAGTAAATGAACGTGCTTTAATGTTATTTAAGATCTTATACAACTCAATAACTTAAAAGGGATTTATTAAACGAAATTCATCCATAATTGGAAACGCTTTAAAAGCATTTTCCCAACATAATTTTTGAATTAACTCGGGAGATCAACGGGATTAAATAAAATACGCGTTTGTTTTTTCAGAGAGTTAACTACCTACCGTTACCTAGACACTGATTCCAGTATGAATAAGTATGGAACAGGAATGGATTTAAAATCACAAGTCTAAGCTTCTTTATATAAACTTTCTTCTTTATATTAATTATTTCATGCGTTTTAGACACATATTATCGGGTGATAATGCAAGACAACATTGAAATTTCGTGTCAAGGCCAACTGACTATTTTTTCCAGGGATCTACTAAACTTAGACTTATTGAACAATTACTTGTCGTTTACGGCTGTATTTACAATCCCTTAATAAATATATACAATTACGATGCTACCAATGAAAAAAAATACCAGTTTATCTGAGAAATAATATTTGTACCAGAAAAGGAAAAATAAAATTGCATGACCTCTTATTTTTTTATTGTTCTTTACCATTGGGAATTATCGTATTGGATTGTGGTTTACTGTACCCAAATGCCACTGCTAGTGTAAAGTTACATGAGTCAATAACAAAAAGAATATTCTTTTAAATTTGTATGATACGCAGCCATGAAATATTATGATGGTTCATTGTAAATAAGACCCACTTCAATAACATTATAATATATCATAGCGACCCTTTACAAATCTTATCGAACATACCTTTTGCTATTGATTTTACTTACTTAATAACATATATTTACTAAATTTAATTAAGTAAGAACCATTTCGAAATCCAATATAACATACCGTGGCGGGTGTGCTTCACAAATCTACTACGTGCTATCACAAAATATTTTATTTCAATATCTTTATTTCAACCAATGTTAATTTTATTCGTTTATTGCAATGCAAATACATTCATTTATAAGTTTGTCTTGCGTTGCGTTGATGGTAATAGTATCTACTTGCGACGTTGGCGATGATGAGGCGATGATAATTTAGACTACGTACAAAAATGCATAATTTATAGGACAAAAATGGTAAAAACTGTCTATAATGTGATACTAATAATAATATTTTTGAATAAAAGAGTTGCTTCACGACAATGAGCGTGAACGAGGGTTCAAGTCCATACATTAAGCTTACTTGCTCCTTCGGATCGAACGCAAGTCACTCACTGTTCGCTCGTTCGTGTCTCTCACAAACCCGGTATTCTAGAGGGATTTAAATTCACGCCACCTCGCGGAAAAATTTTTTCGCGTCGCTACAGCTCCGCTGCAAAAGATAAGAAATTTTTTCACATACACATAAATATACTTCAAATTATCTAGATGGTACTTAGTTATAATTAAACGCTGTTTTTAATTTATTCTGAGTAGATTTGCGACCTAAGTATAGTAAAGTAAAGATCTAAAGGCTTTATACTAAAGCGTTGACATGAAAGAAGGAAGCTTATATCAACTTATTATTGATCTCGGAAATTGCCATCAAACAATCTTTAAACATTTCATAGTTCAGTATAAAAGAACGGTGGCAATTAGTCAGACAGATGAATAAGCATACCAGCAAACACAAGTACTGTCGGGATTATACTTTGTGGTACAGAGCCTAGTGACCTCCAATAGACCTGGTGCTATAATATCGACCATTGTTAAGCAGGATGCAAGCAAAGGCGAACTCCCATCCTTCTGTTTGTGTTTGTTTTCCATTTGACTCAAAAATGTTTGGCCTGCTCATATTTCTAGACAATTTATATTCGTAATAGTTTTCAATCTGTACATTTGACACCAAAATGGAACTGATATTCGATCACTCTTATGCTCATCTATTCGCTATTCACACTGGATTTTTTCCGAAACTAAGAGATGTTTTGTTAAATAATAATTTTTAAATTAAAAACTAAAAAAAATTGGTTTTAGTTTACATTCACTTAATAGATGAATTGTTACATTTGAAATACATACCATACCATACCTACGTAGCGACATCTGTTCTGTTTCCTCTGATCTGTTGTTACTTACCTTATTGAACGTCCTTACTTTAAATTATTGTATCGTCTTACAATTTTTATATATTTGTACAATATTCAATATGATATGGACTTTTGAACATAGGTGAACATTGAGTTACTAAGGTAAGTCGTTGACATACATATTTTTCTGACTTTTTTATTTAACTAATTGTTAGATGTTAGCACTGAAAGTTTCTTTAGGAGAATACGACACGTTGCAAACTTTGAAGAACTTGCTACTTTTGCTGGAAAAGTCTAGCAACTTCCGAACGTTCCACAAGCATCTTTTAGATACGCGTTCTTGAAGCAAATCTTAATTAATACTTGTTGTCCGCACAAATATTAAAATGAAAATAAAAAATCATATTTTTAAAAGAACGAAGAATTCGATGTAAATTAACGTGTAAGGTATTGAGTGTTAAGTAAACCTAACTAATGAACAACTTGAGTAAACTGAAAGATCAGTAACTCGCTGTCGCTTTGCTTCAGGAAATGTGGTGCTTATGTTAAAAATAGTAGTTGCAGCCGAAACAGTTGCTATTAGTTTTTATCAGGCGATTTATAAATATACCTCAGTCACCTTATAAACGTAAACGTTTCTCATAAATTATTATATTTCATGGTGAAAACTACATAAAAATCTTTCTCATACTTTTTAACATACTTGCATTCTGACAAACATAGTGAGTGACCTTGTTTCATATTATTAGTGGTATCATCAAGTAATCGATCATCATTCAGTATTAACTAATTTACTAATACATCGAATATTGTATAAATACTGCATAAAACTTCAATCAACACAATTTTCTTACGTAACAAACTTTGTCCGAGTCCCAAAGTTAGGCAGCCAGCAACGAATGTCATATAAGGTAGGTTTGCTTTCTACCTTTGTGGAATACTAGAATTATTTCAGAGCATTCGAGTAGCGTTTTTATCACATTTTAATTTGTTCTATAACATAGCTGCATGGAACGATGGTATTAAATTTTAATTATTTATGTCATGATTGTATGAACGTTTATTCATAGTGAAAATACACATATTGGCTTATTTATTACTTATGTAGCTCGTAAGCATCATTAAGACGACAAAATTTCATGAACAGAACCGTAATGACATGTTCGAGCGACGTGTGAAGTTAATTCCAATTAAATCGTAGATTAAACTTACCTTTAGATTAAGACCAGACCCATATCAAAATAATCACTTATCTGTCAACAGTTTTGACAAAACAATAAGTTCTCCCGATCCAAGTAATAGATAGCAATAGAAAATATAGCTTTTTACTGTAATGTAAGAAGTACCTAGTTTTTTAATAAAATTAGTTTTGTCGTATGAAGCCTGAAGTTCAAATCCTGCATACTTCTCTTCTGAGTTCTCTTCAATATTCGTAATGAATTAATAAAATGAACAATAATAGAATGTGTTTATTTTCCCATCACAAAACCATGTAATCACCCTCGTATAGTCTATTGAAAATGAACTTAAATCTTAGCTGCAATCACTCCCTAATAGTACTGTAAGACAGTTTGCAAAACTACAATTGGCCAACGTTTCGGACCATGGCATTTACTAATCACATGTCACAGCAGTGGGACACTTATGGCTTGTGTTGATAACACGAATAATGCTAAAAATTATCGCAAATTGTATATGTTCACTTCAATATCATTTAAGTAAATAAACTGTAATAATATCCAAAGTAATCAAGTCTGACAGTTTCCGTATTTTCGGTTTTAGTATCATGTAGAACGTATATAAT
The DNA here is from genome assembly GCA_003671415.1 of Megathymus violae. NCBI lineage: Eukaryota > Metazoa > Arthropoda > Insecta > Lepidoptera > Hesperiidae > Megathymus > Megathymus violae. The sequence continues at coordinate 89,331 of PDGT01000063.1, read as the reverse complement.
TATCTTGACTTATAGTACCAATAATATAGACAGACAACTATGAATAATACAAGAGACAAGTAATAATCTGGCAGACGCGCTCGCGGAATATGTGATTTTGTTTACTTAGGGTATTGCCCGGTTTTATCGTTTTGGATCATTACTGAACGGTATAGCAACCATGCATTGCTATCTGAGATTTACTCGATTCTCAGTGGAAACTGTTGCAATGATTGTTTGTGGTATTTTCTCTTTAAACGTATTGTAAAGTGTTTGAAAACGAAAAAAAATCGTTGCAGAATATCTTCATACAATACGATTCTATCTGCGCTTAATAACTTTAACAATAAAACTAACACGTTAGAAGTCATAAGGTATCATGATAACTTTAACGTTTATTTATTTATATGATTTCAGCGTAATTAAATAATAAATCACTTTTTTTCGTGAAGTAATACTTCGGTGCGGACATTTTCTATTACTTGCTGAAATTAATTTTTCACTTTTTACACCTAGCAAACTAAATAAGTATAAATTTAAAAATGCGTTATTTTATCTTCAATATTCAAGCCATACATTAAATAAGAGGGTTCCCTTCCATCGTGTCCGACAACGCATCGGTAAAGTCTTAGGTAGCCCACCTGTTTGTTCGTTTTATTTACATAAAAAAATGTAGCATTAATACATAAAAATATTATTACATATATGTATCTTACAAAATTTTTGCGATTAGGTACCCAATATTTTTTAATAATTACGAAAAAAAATTGAATATATGCCTAAGCAATATCACGTATATGTATATTAAATAATATTTATCATTGAGTATTAAATAATCTAATCAATATAATAAATTCACATGGGTATGTTATGTTTTGGACATGAAACTGTTAAAGTCGGTACAATGTTGATAAATAGGAGAAACTCTTCGTTGAAATGCTTCATCGACGCCATGATGTGGCCGCTATTTGAGATAACAATAAATGTTTATGTGTTCCATTCATGACTGGTGATGTTAAATCCGTGATTCAGAAGCTTTATTTAAAAAGAAGATTAATTTTATTCTATTCGAATAGGTTTTTCACAAAATATAATAATAATGTAGTATGATTTATTTTAGTGAAAATATTTATTTTTAGTATATTAAGCGCGAAATAAGTTCTGCAATAAAAGCAGAAAAATTTATAAAAAATAGGTACAAATATCAGTATGTGCACGCGCACAAAGTGAAATTTCTTTAGAGAATATACGATATTATATTTATTTTATTTACCGCATATATTCTACTCTACTTTGCCTCACTCCACTACTCTCCCTCTAATTTACTGCTACTACTCCAATCTGCTTTACTCTAACCACATCCGTCTAAGCAGCATGTACTCATGCACGGCTCATACAGCAAATAAAGAAGTTCAAGAACTTCAAAAAACTTGTATGAATAATAATTTATGATTATGCTACTTTTTTGGAATACGACGATTGATCAATTAAGTCTTTTGTAACTTCTCTATTGATTTCACCTTTTCCATAGAGAAAGATTCAGCAAGGTAACTATAAAGAAACATAGGAGGAGGCACCTGCATTCCATTAAAATCTATACCCACTGTTATAGTAAAGACTGTTTTATTGAAACTGTAGACTGTCTTATTGCAACTGTAGGCTGTCTTATTGCAACTGTAGACTGTCTTATTGCAACTGTAGGCTGTCTTATTGCAACTGTAGACTGTCTTATTGCAACTGTAGGCTGTCTTATTTGAACTGATTTGGAAAACATCACAGTATCAACGTCAACCAGACGATCATTATTACAACCCATAGTTATCCCATTGCTGGGCTCGAGTCTTCGGTTCTAAAGAGAATTGGTAAATCGCAAGTACTCAGATATGCAAATTTCATCATAAATTTTTCTTTGACGAACGACATTATAATTAAAATTAAGTTTCGAACTCGCGTTACCCCTACGGCAAATCATTCGCACGGCCTTCAAGGAGATCGTCCTTTACATCACCAGACTCACTCGTACCACGCAACCGTATGGTTTGGTTGAAAACGAAAAGTTGCTTATCGAAACTAATCCAGAAAAGAAATAAATTTATTCCTTCCCGCCAATCGACGCCAATCAAAGGCTGTACCAACGTAAGATTATTTTTTAGAATTTATGTTGATATTAATCCGTATCTTAATTAAAATTTGTAAATATCAAATTATTTAACTTTGTAAAAATCAAAGTCATATATGTTAATGCGTTGTAACAAAGCATTAACATTGCTTTGTTACAATGTATTAACATGTAAATGTTTTGTTACAACGCAACCGTTGTGATTGAATTATGAAGATCAAACAATGATACATTAAAGCTTGTGGAATAAAAGCAGGGCACTCATTCATCTGACATAATCGCATCGCCCCACAGCTCATGCTGACCCAGTGGAGTGCATTGAGTAATACAATGTTTATAAAGCACTAAAATATAGTAATAATCGTGTAATATAGATAAATTAATAAATTATACATGATTAAATAACTAAGACAAATGAATGTAATGTATTTTATTGTGTGTAGGTATATAATAAATAAGCAAAAATAATTAATTCTAACAGATTAAAATGTTTTATGTTGACAACAGTTACCCTCTCTAGACCAATGGGCAGGTCTTAGGTTAGAATCGCAAATGTTTGACCATGTAAAGTTCGGGCTCGATCGGTCGTTGGATGAGTGATTATAAAGGGCTAGAAATTTGTTAAGCATTTTTGTATTGCATAAAGTACGTTAATAAATCGATCTCGATTATCAACATTAAATTACTATAAAATAAATGATTTCGTTATGTTGACACTAACAAACTCACTCCTCCACAATTCGAACCGACGTAGCATGGTGAAATACATACCAGTTCTCATCAATTACGAGATGAAATCTATTCCTGGAATAGACCGCTAATAAGTAGAGCCAAGCCATCTGCGACACAGGCAATTCTATAACAAATTAATAATGTGTACATATGTTTGAGTTTATCGAGAAGGATTCTGCCCATCCATTTATCCATTAACCTTTGGAAACCCACTGTTGGACATGGGTCTCGGTTAACTGGCTAACTAACTAGACTTTTCAGAATTACATCTAATTTCATAAAAAGAAGTTTTATTATATGTAGAGGATCGTGAAATACATACCAAGTAGCAAACGGTCTCAGCATTTTTAATTCAAAAGAATATTTATTTACGAATTACTTCAGAATAATGAGTTCATCAAAATGATACATGATTGTACTTTTAACTTCAATTGAATTTTAATCGTAGTTCTAAACATTAAATAGTGATCGACAGACTGCGCACGGTAAACACAGGTAGCTAGAAGAGCTTGAAACAAGCACAAGGGTTGTTTATGCAGTGTAAGTGTAAATGCAAAAAGAAAAACTTTAAAATGGTACTAACAAGCGAAAATTATGTTAAATCCTCCCACATTACACAATTTTATTAGCATTGATATTCTATTATTAATCAAGGTGTTTAAATCGCTAAGTATGTTGTGTTTCGGGCTAGACACCGATCCCTCATATAAAGTAAAATATTCGACAGAGAATTTGTTTTCTTTTAGTTGTGCGATTAGATTAGTCTTCCTTAAATGGGAGTGTGTATTTTGTGAATTTATGTATATGCACAAAGTAATCTTTGGAACCGAGTCACCTATCTGAACAATGCTTTTACCATTAAAAGGTACAATATTCCGGATGGACATGGACTATATATGAAGTATGTGGGCGTGGGTGAAGATTTAATGTTGAACACGAACGATGTCGGAGCGGGCCGCTAGTACTCTATAATCCCATGGCCGAGTTACTTGTACATTACAGAAAATAAAATCTCCGGCTGCTGAGTCATCCTACAGTCCTCGGCTTCTTAAGTGTCACAATAAAATGGTTCTTTCGAATAATACATTTTGTACGAATTAGTTCTAAAGGAAAACCGTGTTAGCACGCGATGCCGACCGGCGGCAAACGAACTGAAGTAACAATTACTCGGTCATGCGAGCCGGCGATCCATCACCCATTCCTGTGCCACTGGCAATGCCCACTCGGTGCCCACTCCGAGTCAATTTCCGGAGCCCTTATCTGTTTCTTACCTGCAGGAACATTTACCTTGTGAAGTTTGTTTAGCGGAATTAATCCATAATAATTTATGTTGAAGGTAACAATCACAAAAATATCGTGAGTAAACGGCATGCTTCGAGGATCTCATTATAGTAAATGGTCGAATACAATATTACATCTAATGCCTTTTAAAACCCTACTTGGAAAGCATTGTCGACTGTCACTCGTTATTTCAGGCTTTTAGTTTTTACACAAAAGAAAAAGTCCTCTATGTTGTCTGTGATGTATTAATACATATTAGATAGTCTTATAATCGTCAAACTAATACATTTTTTGTGCTTACAATTAATTAGAATCTAACACTCCTTGCTTACCTTTCGCGTCGCTTTAAAGAACTGTTCGAATTTACTCTCTTGGGTATTTTGTAATTTTATAGTTCCACTGAGTTTAATACTTATTCCAATAATATGAATACAGTAGCCATTATATTAATAAATCATTGTTATTTAAATCCTTGCAGAGGCACGTCTTCAACTAAAGTTTAAGTTCCGTGTACTGTGCATAATTCTTTAATAAGCCATTTGATATATGGCGACACTGGCCATAATTTCAGTGCGATTTATAGGGAATTTCCATCGTGCGACCGGTGGGTCGTTTAATTATTTTCTCTTGTTTGCACAAGATTAAGATTGTGTTCTAGTTATGAGTAATATATTGCTAATGGTTAGTGGAATGGATTATTGTACTCGTTAAACAACGGAAATGGATGCTTTGACTATTTATAATTAATGATACTTTATTAATGACCGCTCATTTTGTCTAAAAACGAATATTATAACGCGTAAAAAATACCTTATTTAGGAAACAAACATTCTAGATACCTCTTATATTACATATAAAATATCCATGATCTTCAATTTAAAACCTTTACAATCTTTTAAAAATATCTATCTACCTGGGATCACAAATGTAATGTTCTTTTTTTCATCATTACATAATTGTAACACCGTTGTGCTTGTAATAACCGTAATCCACCACACTGGCCAAATGCGGGTTGTCAGAATTCACACATCCCTGAAAAAATTATGGAGAACTCTCAGGTATGCAATTTTCCTCAGGATCTTTTCCTTCAACAAAACAAGTGATAATTAATACGTAATACGCATATAATTTATAAAAATAAAAATAGAGTCGCGTCCTTGATTTAAACTCTAGTACCCTGAACCCGTGCGTGTTACCAAATTTTCTTGTCCAACACGCTCTTTCTACGATAAAGACTTTTATTGGCGTGTTGAAACGTTTGATAGGTTGTCAATTACATTAAAAAAGGCACCACCATTAAAAAAGAGCAACATACTTATATGCCCTTCATATCACTTTTAAAATGCACTTCCTAGAAACGGAAAAGCGTCTGGCGCCTTATCATACAAACGTAGAATATTATAAAATGTCGCAATAAAGGAAATAAATAGACAATCATACAAACACCAGGTACGGCATTCGACTTTCGACTTTAGTGGTATAATATAAAGCTAAAAATTGTTTGTACATTGTTCACTCTACAGTGAAGCGGTGCTCCCGAGAAATATTATGAAAACAAATTCGCGTTGAGCACGTTCGCTGTGTAATAACCAAGAAAACAAAGACGCTACTAACTGTGAGGTGATAGACCAGTGGTTTGAAAATAGACCGCCTCGTCAGAATTCGTATCCCTTAACTTTTCGAACATATGTTATTATTTGATACTATTGAATATTTAAATTGATGAATGAATGTCCATTAAAATTCCCAAGGCGACGGTGAATAGTTTTCGACAATGATGAATAGCATATCTAACGTATGGTTAAAATTATTCGTAATTTTCGTACACATGTTTGTTGTTCTGCAAAATTATGAGTAGGTAAGTATATATACATACATATATATATATATATATATATATATATATATATATTACTTTAAAGTCGGTAGTTTTAGAGTAAACAGTGTTACGGGAATTGCGAGTATTCTACAAAACTTAAGATTAAATAAAATGTATACGTATTCCTTATAACGAACCTTTTCGTTCGACAAGTCCAATGACGTGCTTGAAGTTTTTTTATTTTTCCCTAAAATCATAATTCGTTTATTTACCTCTACCTACGGCATATATTGGTCATTGCTTCACCTGTAATAATAAATTTCATATTTCATATACCGTCCAATATATTGAAGAAAATAGTGTGTAACAATCGGACAGATAAGCGAGTGAATTGAATGAATCCGATTTTTCATGGAATGTGTGGAACTGTTATAACAGCTTTGTATTGTGTGCCGTATGTGTTACATGCAGAAATAAATAAAATTACCCTGTACTATTAATTAACTCTGACCATCATGTACCAAGGCTTCGTTGCAGCCCTCCTGCTGGTAGTGACGTGCGGTTTTTTCAACCCTCCAACGTCCGGACCTCTGACAGATTATAATGAATTAGGGTCAGCCCCTGTATTTAAAATTAGGATTTTCGTAAACATTTATTTTAAGATAATTGATGCTGCTGGTATTTTCTCACCCGTTAAAATTATCCTACATAATGATTACAGTGAAATATATTTAGAAAGTACTCTGGATAAAACTTATATATATATACATATACATATATATATCTATATCTATATACGATGAGAAGCGTGTGTTGAATGAAAATGTTGTAAATTTTTACAGTCTATTAATAATTTCACTATTCAATGGAACTGATTCCTAACTTGTTAATAATTATCATCTTCCTAGCAATAGTTCTACTGAAAAGCATTTCATCTACGAATACATCAAAATTTACTAACAGGTGCGAATGTATCAATCATTAACGTACAGTAAGAAAACTAAGATGGATGAAACTCACAGAAACAGAACCACGTTGCGCCTAATAATAGTTAAATTTCCCAAGTTTGCAATTTCGCAACGTTTTATTTCCACGTAAAAATATTGTACAACTTTATATTGTGGATTCTTCCAAATGTTCCACTTTGAATACCTATGACAATCGTTTCAATAAAAATATTTTTGTGTCGACACGGCGAAACAACGTTTCCTTGATCGTTAACACGAGTGCAGACTCACAAGGCCTTACAGAGGGCGATATCACGTCAACATGTTATGACGGTTGAAGGGACTATTCTGAATCGTATGTAAAAATATACATGTAATGATTATTACTAATGTTCGCCTAGTGGTCGAAATGTACCATAATCATGAAATAACAACAACAACAACAACAAAATTATCTTTAGTGTACATCAAAAATAATGTATAGAAAAATTGAGATACAATATTTTAAATAAAATAAGTCTTATAATAAATTAATCAACAATCTCTTCCAGACAACCCATAAGCTAATACAGTAGATGGAGTATTGTTAAACAGGATATTGCTACACGATTATTAAAAATAGTTATATTTCTTTACTGAGTCAACTACCAGCGTAATTTCAAATGTTGAAATTGTAAGGTTTAAGAATAACGTTATTTTTCCAGTTTTTTTTTATTGCTGACACTAAAACTGGGCAATAGCTACCAACTGAACCAAATAAAATGTGTCCGTGTAAACTTTACGCGCATTAGAAGTACAATTTAACGATAGAAACCACATTCACTTTTTAAAGAATTTTTACTCATATATGAAAGTAATTAGAAATAAAAAATGAAATTAAAAATGTTGTAGAATGTAGCAAACATTATACAATATTAAAAGTAATAAAAAAAAAAATACTCAGCAATTATTTTTTTGCAGATTTTAAATTGTTATTTATTTAATTAAAAAATATTCCAAGAAGTTTGCCACTAGTTGGCAAATAGCGGAAACCACGTAACAGTCCGAAAAAATCGGTCACTCTCAAGTCCCCCATAAAGAAGTTTTACTTCAAAAAAGCAAATAAGTCGACAAACTAAGCAGAAAAAATAACTGAATTGTTATGTCTTCGCCGATTTATATATAAATTAATATGCTCTTATACTTGAATGTAATCCGAAGATTGAAAGGAAATCAACACTGGATTTCATTCTGAATAAAATTTGAATATATAAAGGTTAATACACGACTTCGTAGCCCAGGTGGTAGTGACCCTGCCTGCCGAGCGTGGGGTCTCGGGTTCGATTCCCGGCCGGGGCAGATATTTATGTGACAGATAAATGTTTGTTCTCGGGTCATGGGTGTTTGTGATGTGATAATTGTGTATGTCCATGCCACCCGCAACACAGGGAATCCTAGTGCGGGGGTGTGTGTAAACGTTAATAGGTTATAATTAACTAGAAATATATAAGAGTACATCGTAAAAATTATTTCAGTCAGAACAGAACAACATTAGCGAAGGCTTGTCTTTATAGTCACCAAATCAGTAAATCCACCATCTGATGTTAAGCGGTCGCTGCCGCCATTGGTAATCTCCACCATGGGCATAAACCTAATAATAATTGCTGGTCGAGTTGAATATGGTTGTAAGCCCTCTCTTTAACTAGCTTTTGAACATTGCTACCGAAACACGTTTAAGGCATTTTACGGTTGATGTTGAAAGGAGGGTAGTACCTAACCAGTCGTATAAGAAACCCCAAAGCCATGCTTGAGTATTGGTAGAAATTCCAGCATACTTCAATTATAGGAGCATAACGCCGTTGCTCCACATGTTATTCAATATCACAAGCAGAGTAGATTAGCTTAGACTCACATTCGCCCCATTCTTCATAACAAAACCAGTATGTATGTCACAACACATTTTCTCTGGACTTGGGACCTTTATTCCGAAGTATAGTTTCTTTCCGAAGTAGATTTTCAGATGTTTTTTCTGCATGAGTTCGAGAATAGGTGTCTTTCGACAGGTGCTCACGGATTGCGAGAATTGCTTGTTTAACATATTTTTTTTGTCTCCCTTAACAAGTAGGTACTCCGAGAGCTGAACTGAATTTGTTATATTCGCTTGATAAAATTCTCGTTAAGGAATATTTTTAATACAACAATAAGTTTAAGGTTTGGTTACGTTACATAAATATTAAAATGATATTTTCACATTTAATTTTTGTGTACAATAAGTGTATTATATTATTATTTTTTCATATTAAATATTTTAAGTTGTGTAATCCTTTCAGTATCCTTCTGATTGGTATCATCGATCCATTAAATCACATCTAAATACCAGTTACGAAGAGTCACAATTGTCTAATAAAAGCAAGACTTAACAATCAATAATAATTATTTTTAATCCTTAACTTTTAAATTTTAGAACTTTATAGCAATTACAAGAAAATCCAAAATTACAAATTTAATCCGTAGACGAACGAGGGTGACCGACATAGCTCAGAGAATTAGCCGGCTGAAGTGGCAATGGGCTGGGCACATAGTTCGAGGAACCGATAACCGTTGGGGAAGAAAGGTCCTCGAATGGCGCCCACGTCTCGGAAAAAGGAGCATAGGACGCCCCCCGACCAGGTGGACTGACGACCTGAAGAAGACAGCGGGCATCCGCTGGATTCAGAAGGCACAGGACCGGTCAGAGTGGCGCAAGTTAGGGGAGGCCTATGTCCAGCAGTGGACCTCCAAAGGCTGATGGATGGATGGATGGATAGTAATTACTCCCACGGGTAGTTCCTAATTACCAATATTACAGAGAATTACCTTCCAAATAGACTTCGCTGTAAAGTATATCCACGTGAAATAGGGAGTATTCGTAAAAAACTCCAATACGTTGTATAAAAGAAAACAGTGACCTTCTATACTTCTATAACATTGATTACTTCTATAACAGTGATTGTCATATTCAGGAAGTTGGATTTTAATTATGCAAAGATGTTAAAAATTTGAGTCTCTCACGATATTCTGAGCTCCAAATAACTAGGTTGTTATAGTTTGTTTCATTAAAAACTGTGGAGTTTGGGTGCTATTCTTTTTTATGCAAAGCCTTTTTCGCTCTTGTTTATTGCGTGCGCCGCGAACGTGCTTAACACGAATTTGTTTTCATAACATGGTTCGCAAATTCCCTTTCCTGTTCTTTGCACAATACCCTAAGCTGTTGTGTTGAATTAAATAGCAAACAAGGGGTATAGTTATAAAACATATGCTTATTCATTCGTTTCACTTTAACTTACTGCAAGAATGAATCAATTACTAGAAAATTATTATCACATTTGAGAATATCGATCAACTAGTTTGTAACAGACAAAACAAGTTAGCCGAGTACGCGAACAACCCTTACCCCTGAACTTCTGTAATCGAAAACAATAACAAGTGAAACGATTTGAAACTTGAAACATTCATTGAAAGGGAAAGTTTCATCGAATAGTTTCATCGAGCCGCATCAGGTGTGTTATATCCGATACACAACAATATAAGGATGGAAATTTTGTGTCACCTAGTTTTAACTTTACTAGTGGGAGCCTAGCCGTCGAAATTTATTAGTAATTCATTTTTTTTAAGTGTTAATTAATTGAGATTCTTTTGTCTTCAGCAATCGGAGTGTGATTTTTTTTTTTATTTTCTATTACATCAGCTGCATATATGTAAAAAATATCATTTTACATGAACTTTATATTTATTTCAAAAATAAACGTGAGGGAAAATGAGATATAGGTTGGCTAAGCCATACAATAACGCGTTTCTGGACAATCTCTTAAGTTTACTTTTGCTATATTGGCCTGATCTACAGAGATAATTTCCGTATCTTTTTGTATTATATACCTACAATTATTTTTAGTTACAGCAAAATATAAATGAAACCCCTAAAATTGCAAGCATTTATAATTGGTTTCTCTAGTAGAATAAAAAGCAGTAGAATAGTCGCACTTTTCGCCAGTAAACTACAATGGTGTTGAGACACTCTATAAAGTTAAAAACCTTGGTATCATCTTGGATAAGACTCTCTCCAATGAACACCGCAGATCAGTGAAGAGAGTCGCAAAGTGTTTTCTGCTGTGAGGTATTTTCGAAGGTTGTAATACTTTCTAACAATTTTTTTTTTTTAAACGTTTACACACTCACACCCCCGCACTAGGATTCCCTGTGTTGCGGGTGGCATGGACATACACAATTATCACATCACAAACACCCATGACCCGAGAACAAACATTTATCTGTCACATAAATATCTGCCCCGGCCGGGAATCGAACCCGGGACCCCACGCTCGGCAGGCAGGGTCACTACCAACTGGGCTACGGGGTCGTCTTCCTTCGTTAATAGCGCAAATAAATTTGCCATCGCAGTATTATGTAATTTTTATTAAATAAACTTAAGCCTCTCAAAAATGTATGTTTTAAATTGATTCTTAGGAATCTATTTGATTGATATAGCTTTGTTATATGTTTTGTCTACTATAGAATTTCCTACCAAATTCTATCGGTCGCGCCAACTGACTGAACTTTTTTAAAAGGCAAATTAAAGAGCACTATTTTTCTCTTTGGCTGTCTAAAATTTTTCACTGTTCCTTTCTGAGTCATTTTTCACTTCATTTCCTTATTCTACTCCTATATTGTTACTAACACACGCACCATATATTAATGTGTACATATGTAGATATGTATTTAATTTGATGTACGCATTTATATGTGGATTATCCTTTTTTGTCTCTCACCGTGACTATTATTAGATATTCATTTATTTTTATTTGAATTTATTTGAACATTAAAACATGACACAAACAGACGCGCGTGCGTCCATCCATACACACACACACACACGATCTGTAATGTATATGTTGTTCTATTTCTACTTTTTCTTTTTCACTTCACTTTTTTTTTTTGTTTTTGTATACTCGTAATATAACTGTTGATCTACCTATATTGTATTTTAAACTTATTTTGTAATGGGGGAACATGCAACCATACTCCCGCATAAGATCTCAGGGAGAAGGGAACGGCTGAAAAACAGCGCTGCGCTAGGATGTTACCCCGCGTCAGCTAAAGCTGAGCCGCCCCCCTTTTGCCTCAAATTATCTGTGTTTTCTATACAGTTAGGTTTTTTTAGGTTTTTTTTGTTTAGTTAGTTGTGTTTTTTTTTGTGTTCATATCCTTTATTTTTATATGAGAGGCAATAAATCATTATTATTATTATTATTATTATTATTATTATTATTATTATTATTATTATTATTATTATTATTTTCTTTCCTCCACTTAATTGTAGCTCTCCACACTTGCTTCTTTTCACCGTGTCCTCCACCCAAAGGCTGTCTGGAAGAGATCGCTGTTTAGCGATAAGACCGCATGTTTTATATTATGAGCCGACTTTTTATTTATTTATTATCATTGTTATGGTGTACATTTAAATAAATATTTTAATCTATTCTACTTTATGCGTGTTTGTAAACTATAAATACACAGTATCCCTCATTCATCCATACACATGTTCCCTCTGCCCTGGATTGTCTGCAAAGGATCAGTTTCAGCCATAAAACTGCCAATTGTTTCCTTTTATACTTATTTTTACTGTACATATTTTGATCTTGATGTACAATAAAATATGACGTATCGTATTGTAATGTAAATTCCTTAGACAGGATTTCTCCTATTGCAACTGGTTGACCCCAAATTAATGTGGGTGATATTTACGGATTTAAATGATCCGCATTTTGTATTACCCATAGTTTTATATTATAAATAACTTATTTAACTCCCTCTTAAGTGGATATTGCTGCGGGCATTAAATTAATTGCAAATCATCTACTACAAATTCACTTTAGGAATCTTATGAATGTATGTTTTATTTGATTAATAATATAATTCAAAAAAATATATATTGACGTTTACATAATATATAGATATCTGTAGTTATTGTAAAACATATGTAGTTTAATTTTTTTATCGTCATTCTGATTATATCGAATACACTATTGGAAATGAATGTATAATAATAAAATAAATAATAGAGATGTGATCGTGTCTATGCACACATGCACGGCGAAATGTTAAATATAGTATATATATCCGTATCAGGCAAATTAGATTGTCGTAAGCTTCCGTGTATGACATATATTATACAGTACTTATTATACAGGTCACAAATGCGTACAAACTTCTAAATTAAACGTTCTTTACGAATACAGCCAAAACTTTGTAATAAAATCACTTTACGTCCATAACAAACAAGTGATGGTAACAGGAGACAAAATGAAGGTACTTAAATAAGAAACTTATACACTTAAACATCTATTCCATGTCATTTACCGTTACGTTTTAGCGGAAATATCGTTAATAGAACTATTATCAAACCTCCATTACGATATTTCACTCCGTTTCGGAAGCGGAGCAGGCGGCGGCACCCACCCTGTCATTATCTTGAGAACACCGTCAAATCTTCCGCTAAACTAAGAACTGTTTCTGACAAATGATAAATGTTTAATTATTATTATATTATAACTCTTATTGAATTTGAGATTATATATTGACATGAATTTTTTGACTAATTATTTTTAATTCTTACGCACACAATCAATGATTTGTATATACATTATTGAAGCGTTGGCAAACAGACCGAAGTACCTCTTGGTTTATCTCTATTCCAAGAGTCGGACGGTATACCATAAGACGTTCCACATGTAATAGACTTTGGTACCACAAAAAATTTAGAAGCTATGTCTTTACTACATAGATGCTCCATATATTAGGATTTCAACTAAATGTATCGCTTAAGCACATCGAGAGACTGGCTGAAAGAATACTGAAGGAAGATTCTTAAGACAAAAGTGAAAGCGATCAAAACGGCGAAGTATTAAAATTAAGCTTAAACAGGAGTAACGTAACTGAGCCATCACACACCATAAAGTGGTTGATAACACTGAACAATTAATAAGAAAAGAAATATTCGTGATTAAAGCCGAGAGTCTTTGCGTACCTCGACGGCATACCAATTTCAATTTCAAGTTATTCACGTAAAAAAAAGCAGATTTTCCAATTATCAATGTAACTATATCCTATCATCTATTATTATCGTCAGCAACAATATTCGGTTGATGAGAACATAGAATGAGAGCAATATTAACTTTATCTGTTTCCATTACAAAATAGGTTTTTTTTTAATAAAGTTTCAGATTTCAGCCAGCCTACCAAGAAATTAATTTCTCATGCTAATTATGTTTATATGTTCTGGCTGAGAGATCTTGATGTCCCGGTTCAAATTCAAAATCAACAATTCCGTCATAAGCGATATTAGTAAGCACTTCTAACGATAAATGTTGGGGCAGGTGCTAGTCACTCATAATTACAATAGGATATATTATAAATTTGAAACACCAAATTTATATAAAGAAAACTATAAAATGATAATATACATAATATAAAATGAGAAAACGTTCTCATTTTACTCATTTAGGGGCTGATGTCTGGCTGATCTTTGAGGATATTAGTACTCCGGAACTTCTATATTTATATGACTAACAAGTGCTCATATGACGACATTTCGATATGTCCAATATTTACAAAATTTAGGCTGATTTCTTAGGAATCCGTAACAAATTCTCTGGATTTTTAATTTTTAATATCTACAGAAATATTTCAATTACTTCTTGAGTGCCTATTACAGTTAAAATGTATAATATCCGCAAATGTATAAGCGTAAAATCATATATCTGCAGGAAATGCTTAACATGATAAACTATTTTATAAAAGTAGTTGGGGTGCTGGTGCTGTATACAAAACTATGTTATTACAACAATATTCACTGTTCTGGAATCGCAAAGAGACATTTCAATTTTATTTCAATATTCATAAATTTTGATATATACCCTTACAACTGCCCTATATGTGTGATCACAAAATGTGAATCGAATCCTCCACAGCTGTGTATAGCTAATGTATATGTTTTTATTTAATTACGTCTATGTTGAAAATAATACACTGAAATGATAGATAAACTTTGTATTGTCTTTAAAAAAAATCAGTACTATAAAAACCACTGAAAAACTACACCATTCGTATACTTCCTACCTTATCAAACTCACTCAGTCCCGCTATAATGAGTCCTATAAGTAATTTACTCTCATCCTCTCCTATGATGAAACTCATGAATTATCTCCAGAAAGCTCCGACGCGTGACGTCACTAAACTATACGCGAACTGTCAACATAGGCTAACAATTAATTTACGAGGACGTTTAATATTGTCGTCTTATGACGCACCAATGAGCAGATGCTTCAGACGTCGTACTGACAGATTATTTTCTATGACAGCGACAAGTAACGTGCGTAGGTAAGTAGGGATATGCAAAGGATATTTCATTATTTATTACAGCCTACAGAATATGATAACTGTAGTTTTACACAGTGTATAACTGAAGTTTTATGTATAAATTGTGTGTGTTACAAGCATTTATATTTGCGCATTTAATAAGTAAACCGTATATTGATTAACTGTGGTTACACAGCAACTCTACCAGTTGCAAGATGTGAAATTAACATGTTAAGTTGTGAAGGGTGAAAATAACAAAGTATTTTTACTATAAGTAGTGATTAATTAAAAGTAATGCCGAACTGTCGCTAATATAAGAATATAATAATAAGTGTGTAGTAATACTACTGACACTGTATAAATTTAAAATATTAGGTTATTTCTATAGAATAATCACGTGATAGGAAATAAAAAAATAAAAATTATTATTTAAATTTGGATAGCAGGTACAATTATATAACGCGCTAACTCACAGAGTGCGTCCCAGAAATTGACTGGAATTCATTGATATTCTTCTATCGTGTTTAACCTAGAGCCCCATAAGATTGATCTGTTTGGAGGTCCCCGTAAGCAGACAGCATGAAGGACTTCGATAGTCTTTAGTTTTATCATTATCTAGCAGAATAAGTAAATGTTAAATTTCTAATTAATTTTGTAAAAAGATTAATTAATATAATTAAACACGATTAACTTACTACGCTGTAAGTAATATTTCGTAATAGTCCTAATAATCCTTGACTTGTACCTAATTTTCGTGAAGAAATATCCAATGTTATATTAGACAAGTCCTGCAAATCCTTGATTACCCCAGGGCGGTATCCATCACGACCGTCTCTAACTTTTTATTTATCGGCGTCATGCCGAGACGCCTCGTAATGGGATATCACTAAATATTCTTTTGCGTAAAAATAATATTTAGATATCTCTGGTGCTTCAGATGTTTCTAAGACTTACTTACTTACTACTTACTAGTTATTACCTAATATCAAAGACAAATAATAATTATCTCTTTACTAGTTGGTAGGATAGGGACTCAGACAAATATATGACGATAAAAATAATGTAGCTTCATTTACACTAAATCAATATATAACACTGATAACTTTTAATTCCGCTCTACTATCTACGTACAAACGTCATACGTTCCAGAAAACACTACTAAACTTAAGCTTCTTGCGTGTTTGAAACGGAGGGACCAACACACATGGGACTAACTATTTTTAAATTAATAGTCACGAAAGAAGGAAGGGACAGAAGTCCGACCATTAATTGAAAGGCGAGGCCTGTTAGTACATTTCGGGACCCTAAAAGGGTCGATGTTTTGGTGTCCAACCCATCTGCCGCCGCCTTAATATGCCATTAGATAAAACTGATGCAGGTGACCATTGTGACCCTAACACGTGACATATTATAATATTATGAATTAATTTATATAAACCAAATAGAGACAAAGTAAGTAAAGGCAATTCAGCTTTTAAGTATTACAAATATTGTTTATAACCAGAGATATAAAAAACTACCGAAAACCAAGTTTGCATTTTCTGTTTTTGGTTTTTTTAACATATCCATCCTACTTGTAAGTAATTATCTATAGCAACAATATCAGGCAGTTAGACACATAGATAAAATATATTTTTTGTATGAGAAATATAATCGTTAAAATTTTCCGAAATATTCAATGTTCGGTTCGTTACAAATTCGAATACCTTACAAGCAAGCGAGGTTACTGGAAGTTTGAACTCAACGCTTCAATCTTTTACGCGTCTTAAAACCTACATTACAATGAGTTTTTATGCGGTTATATAGAAGAATATAAAGAACTTTTAAGCGACACAAATATATAATATTTTGCGGGTATTTCCATTTTAAAACCTCACCAATAAATAAGAGCGCATGTCAGTAGCTAACTTGAACACCTTTGTTGAGCTAATAGAACCAACCAAAAAACCAATTAAATACAAATTCAAATTCGAAATCATTTACGTTTATGCAGGTCAATATTTTACTTCTACTAATATTTGGAAAAGGTGGTTTAACATTGAAAGGAAGAAACAGTAGAAGAAACTCTTCATCACATCTTTTAACGTTCGCGGAACACATATGATAGGTAACAGGATCGTCAAAATTAAGGGAAAAATTAACCTAGTACATAATAAATACACAACATGCAGTAGTCAACCCTTACCTTCGATGCACATATTATTATTCGTTGAACTTTGTTTTATAAAAGCTGTACCGCAACAAGGGCGAAACATTTATAATACCGGCGCTCCACAACTAAGTAACTTTTCAGGGTATGCAAATGATAATTTGAATAAATTTTCTTGTTCAAAACCACAGTGTAACAAATAAAGATCGTCTGTCGCGTTCAATATTTGAAGAGACGTCTATAACTATAACATTATTATTACATGGAACAAAATAATTAATAATTTAACAAAGTGATTAATTAAATTGTGGTATAATTTCCATACGTTTACCCTCAACTCAACGGTCTAGGCCGACGCTGACCTGTTCGTTGACCGGCTGTACGAGAGACTATTTTAAGCTGTGATGATACTATGTTTGGGACTTTTGAACACGTGAATATTATAAATTATTACCACACTGTGCTATTTGAGTTGCTAAAAGCTTAATGGACTTGCTTGAAATGTGCAAAGGCGCAACTTACAAATCATAATTATGTGCTCGCTTATATTTAAGTATAATTAAGTGTATTATGTTACATTTTATCATCATTATCACTACATTAATAAATACATTTTTAAATTCAGTAGCAATCAATGTTTAATGATTTAATTATATATCTCAAGAAGATTGATTAAATATTTTTGTCAATGTCAATTAAAAGAAAATCTATAATATGAATAAAAACTAAACAGAAAAAAATGGGTACAGTGATATAAAAAAATATTTTTAAAAAGTGAACGATGTTATAGTAGGTGGATGACAAGACACAATGTAAGGAAAAAGTAATCCTTAGCCTGTGCTCCACCTTCCGATTTATCAAACATCTTACATCCAATTAAACTGTAAAATTATTAAAATAAAAATTAATAATTTATTAAAATTAAAAAGGTAAACATTAAACCGGGTTTAGAAATAAAATATAATAAAATTATCTCTGATGACTTTCTGTACGTTAAGTATATATGAGAAAAACTACTATTAGGGTTATTTATCAACGCAATAGAACCCAACACAATAGTTTCTAGAATTTTTGTCTGTTTGTCTGTGCGTTTGTTCGCGCTAATCTCAAAAATTGCTTATTCTATTTCGTTACGGTTTTCACTAATGTATTACACTAAGCGACACTTAATATTTACAATCTGTTTCATTTCAATCCGTCCATAAATAAAAAGGTTATGAATTTATGTATCTATTTCTAATTCACAGAACGTGAAAAACCCAATCCTAGAACAATGCAGATGCTATTTGTAAGCGTAGGGTACTTTTTCTAAATCAGAGCGAGGCCAGTATGCTAGTAAATAATAAATGAGTCAGAAGAAGTTTTTATTCGATTATTAAGCAAATTCTAAACTTATTCAGTCTGAACCACCTTCAGATATTGCTAATAAAAAAAAAACCTAAATTCGTTTTATTATCAAGCATTTTCTAAAATTATACGTAGAATGATACGATGGAGGTTCCCTTAAAAGTATGTAATACGAGTATGCTATAATATGTAAATAACAGTATGCTATACCGTACCGAGTAGGTGTTTCTACTTAAATGAAAGAGCTACAACTGGACGTAAGGGTATATTAAGTGTATCATCGACAATACGTATTCAAAATTAGCATATAACCTATAGTGATCGTCTGGCCGCACACAGGTCACAAAAAACATGTGAGTGATTGAAACTATTTAGTTGCCGTATAAGAAATACAGCAAATTAAGCCAATTGCCATTCACAATGTAACTTATATTTCTCGTTGTACATATGTCAACAGATCCTTATCCCGAGATCGAAAAATAGCTGACACTGGCCGGTCAAACATCATCATATTATTTTCAGTAAATACCGCGTGATGCCATAATAATGTACAAATAGATAGAATTTAGTATTTATTAAAAAAATATGTACTAGAAAAGTTATAGGCACAATCGTGAAACAAGAAATAGGCATAATTTGGTCTTCATATAGCCTTCAAATTCTTATTTTATTGTTATACACACCTGCAGTAGTAACGTCTAGTATTCAATCATTACGACGTCGTAATCGCTTCTCACGGCGATATGATCGCCTATTAGCAGTATTGGAATAGCCCTCCAACCGTTAGAATACATTCTAGAACAAGAATTCCAATGATTTAAGTATGAAAAGAATTTCTAAGGTTCGAATGTGGTAAGCAATAAGATCTCTCTTTATAACAAGAGATTCGGAGAGTTTTATTTTTAAGCGAACGTCAGTTCTCAATAATATGCCATATGAAGACTTGATTAATTTAACAGTAAAAAACAGGACCAAAAGGTCACAGACACATTTGAAGTACCTAAGAAATATTGCCAACACCGATCGCTTCGATCGACCGAACTTCGAACCGCAGTCGACGATGAATATCTTTATAGATGTAATTCGATAGATTGATTCCAATAGTTCGTTTCTTCAGAAACGAAGCTATTTTCCTAGTCTTTATCCTAACTTATTAGAAATACACAGATATTAATTTATGACTCTCCAAGTTTATTCCAGTACAAATTATAATCTAAGGTTACACATAAACCACGCCAGTGACTGTTGTTTTACGAAACAACGATAGAGCGCGATATTAATTACGACGTAGATAGAGTCACTGGTGGTTGAAGTCAGAGGAACTCGATTCTTTGAAGGTGGAAGTTAACCGGCTTGTTAATTATAACTGTATAAGATAAGAGTAATGTAATAAAAAGAAAAAGTTGCGCAATTGTTTCTCGGCTAGATTTGGCATTGTTTCTAAGGGCGTGTAAACTTACCCCCGGCTTCTGTTCATTGTTGAGATTATCTTGGTCGGGCTCCCGCGAGACGTCAACAAAGAAAATTGGATGGGTAGTGAGCCAATATCTTTTAATCTCCATTCTTTTTGACCCCCTTATCTGGTTATACGTTATAATCGCGTTCTTTGAGCTTCTGCGTGAACGATCTATTAACTAATTAACCATATCTGGAAGCCCTCGACATTTTGACATTTACACGAATTGTGGTTAGTTAAAATGGAAAATTAAAATTTACAAGTATTTATATCACGAATGTTAACGATGCAATAATTATGCGGAGGGTGGAGCTCAGTCGACTGATTTTTAATTAGCTCGCAATCAAGTTTTCTAGAGTATGTACAAAAAAGTAAATGAAAACACGAAACGAAAATCACTACCATTGTATCTTACAAATGCCTAACATTGTAACATTGTTAGCAACGTAACAGACATATGTGTTAACATGATTAGAACGTAATTAGGGCTGACCAAATAAAAAATTATACCTACTTCCTAAAATTCTATTTGATGGCCTTATTGCTTAAATTTGATGATATTACCTATCTAACCAAGGGTTTATTTATGCTAGAAGTCGATAAACTATCAGGAGGACACCTCGAGGTAACTTACCACCTCCTGCAAGACGACACTGAACACCGATGCAAGACCCTTTTCAGGTATGTGCTGCAGCTTAGAATTATCATTTGCTATATTTATGCATAAATTATGTAATATTAAATTGAATTAGTATCACAAGTAATAAGACTAAAACCTTCGAATAAATATAAATTCCTTTTTTGGTTGAGCCTTAAAAGAAATTATTCAATAGAACCTTTACATCGACATCGTATAATAGCCACAGTGAATATAGAAATCTAAGGTAGTTTTTTTTAAGCGAAACGAGGGCAATTGCTAGTAATAAATATAATTTACGTAGTATCATCACGATTCAGTGTGTGATTGAATCACATGATTAAAGCATTAATTAATTTGCCGAACACTTAAACGTACACATATGTAAATTAACGTGCCAGTGTATAATTTGAAATAAAACATTCACTTACAGAATGAAGCTCTGGCGTAAATTATCTGAAAACCTTAATTCGTTTGTATCTTAGTAACGAAATAAATAATGTAATCGAAATAAATGGTGGTGAATTAAAATTACCTATGGAACAATTTGAATTATTTTTTGATATAAAAGTCGTAAGAGCTTAATCAGCAAAGCATCCGATCTTAACAACGGTACGCTGCCACACATACCGTCGTCCTTCCCGAGGTCGCTAGCCGGACGGTTCGAGCTCCCACTGTTACCGCCTGCAACCCCAGAAGTCCCCTCGTTGTCGCCTCTTACGACAAGTAGGGGATAGCGTAGCTCGTATTCTGGTCCCGAGCTACAGGGACAGATACGCTAGACCCTAAGTGCGCCTTATCGAGATGTCTGGTTGCGAATTGATGTGTTTAATAACGGAAGCGCTTCAGACGCAAATATATAGAGACTAGATATGCTACAGAAAAATTAAAATTATTATTTTTTTTTTCAAACGGTATTAAAGGAAAAAATATGAAGTGCATAAGTGTATCGGTGATATCTATGCATAGTGATTAAAGGAATTTAAATTTTTATTTAATGTAATCTCTCACAGGCGCCATTACCATAACTCTTGTTCCGCAGGGTCCGTCACAAGCACAAAAACTTGATTTTTACTCAAGGATGCATGGTGCCCACGTTAATTCATATGCTCCGAAAAAAAAATTGTTCCATTTGTTAGCACTATACGGTATCGCTGCATAAGATTCTATATTCACGATATTCAAACAAGCAGCAACGTTCCCTACATTTATTGGAATGCCTGCGGGAACGTAACAATTCACTGAACGGTTCTTTAATGTTCCCACCATTGATGCGAACGATCCGAGATCCAATATCAAATGCGTGTTTTGGTCTATAAACGTTCTGCTACATTTGTATGATTAGATTTTTTACGATGATGTCAAATCTATGTATATGAATGAATCTCCGACATCGCATTACTAACTCGTATATACCTACTACAAATTTATCTGTAACTGTCATGTGAATTGGATCTAAAGGCCATATTTGAAACGCACGAATCTCTGTAATTTAGCCTTTTGGTTGGTTGTTGTTTAACAAATAAATTACTGTCGATAAATATAACATTTTTCACATTTGACAACTATGTAACTCAGTTGGTATCAGCCCTGTCCACCGAACAAAGGGACTCGAGTTCGATTTCCGGCCGAGGCAGACATTTACATATGTAAAAATTAATTGTTTGTTCTCGACTTATGGCTATTTGTAATCACTCATTTGTGTTTATCTATGCCACTCGCAAAACAGCGAATCCCAGTATAGGGGGTGTAGTGTAGTAAGCGTTTATTATAACATATATCAAGGATATTAATAAGTACTCTAAGTACACTAACTATATAACTACATATTTTCTCAATCATAAACATATCAGTAAACTCTCAAATATTGAAATAAAACAGTGTATATAAATATATAATTGGTGATGGAGGGCCATAATTTTTGGCGCCTTTTCTCTTTAATCTTTATATTGTGGATTAACGGAAC
Organism: Megathymus violae; assembly: GCA_003671415.1. Classification (NCBI taxonomy): domain Eukaryota; kingdom Metazoa; phylum Arthropoda; class Insecta; order Lepidoptera; family Hesperiidae; genus Megathymus; species Megathymus violae. Next base: position 66,526 of record PDGT01000063.1, on the reverse strand, counting down.
TCATGAGAGTCATTTTTAAGAAAGCCATAACTTAAATCCCTATCTAATATATATCCCCCGCCAAGCTATGTGATGATGTCTAGGGAGTGCCAGAGGCCGTGTTCCAGTAGTCGTTTTGTCTATGTGAAATAAACTTCGATAACGTGATTTGTGTCTTAGCGGCACCGCTGTCTGAGGGAGCCTGGGGCATTGACAAATATAATGTGAAAGTTTAATCTACATCTATACATAATAAAATTTTAAGTGATTGCTTTCTGTAACTGAAGAAATATGAGAAAAACTATTATTAGAAAGCTTAACTCAACAGAACCCAAAACAATATTTGATAGACTTTGTGTCCGTGTCTGAGAAAAACCTTATTCTTAATTAATACAAGTGCTATTTCTAATCGTAAGCTGTAGTTTCTCTGAAGCGAAGCGAGGGCGATTTAGTACATAGTATATAAATGAAACAAGATCGCAACTGTCATTTTTTACAATTGCGTCATTATATGTTTAGGTTAATATTATGTACAAAAAAACAATATCATAATATTTTTCAAAAGAACGGCATTCATAGTTTTATCTCTAAGAACTGCGCTAAACTGACTGTATCATATTTTTTCAGAATATTCTGATTTTGTCAGATTCTGATTGTGTCGCAAGGTCACCGATTATATGTACTATCAATATTTTTGGTCGAACATTGAAATTATGTAAAAATTGTCGAGCGTGCCATTAACACATTAGCAGACACGCGAATGATCCCATAAAGGTACGACTTAGTCATTGGATTTGCGAAACCCTAAAAATTACGTCGTTACCAACTCGTAGTATTACTTGGTCATAACATATACATGTCTATATTAAATAAAAGTTGTACATGTTTGCCACTACTAATAAAAGCACTCATTTAAATAAAGGTCAAAGTTTCGACGTTCATTTCGTTTCCACTTACTTTCTTCCCTATCTTTTTACTTTTTTCTTAAAGGATGTTCGGCGAATTGCAAATCTGTTCACTTCAGTCGGCTTCAAGGGAACTCGGGTGACTAAGTCAATATTTAATACATATTTCATGAAGAATGTTTGCTTTGTAAGAGATCGAGTAGAATAACTTCTCTGTGATAATACTTGTTGTTTAGCTACCAATCGCGGCGTAATGCCAGATAAGGGTTTCTGTTGGTAACTACAGTGTCTAGAACATCCTCTACCATGTTGCTCCATTAGCAGAATTACGCTTTCTCCATACCAACTGAAACAAAATCTTCTTAAATGGATTAAAATTAACTTTATCCAGCATTTGGATCAATCGCCTGCGCCGAAAATCGACATTTCTTAGAATTCCATGAATTCGCATTTTTTCTAATATCGACGTCTAGCAAATATTTTCTGATTATGATGCGATTTCTATTTTCGTAGTTCTTATGCGAAAAGCTGCGTTTCCCTACTAATAAATCTCGTCTGAATGTACAGTCACTTAATTTTTGTTAAAATATTTCCTGTTATTCTATTCGCGCAAATAAAATACGACGATAATACGAATATATTTTAACCGAATATAAAAAACACACACAAACTTACTTGACACCGCTTTGAAACGCGTGGCTAGGTACTTAATTATACAGAAATTAAGAATTCTGCTGAAGATATGCAAAAGCCAGTAATCCCAAGCCCATAATGCTCGTTGGTTTGGTTTCCGAACGTGACTATGTGAAAAATTTAATTCGTTGCTGGAACATTTATATGCATACCGCGACTGCAGTTTATTAAGAATGCAGCCCGTCATCCCCCTTGCTTTTAAAAAAAACGGTCAGCTTCGTATTTCATTAAATTGTAGCAACCAGAATGAATAGTTGCCGATATGATTATTTCTATTAATTGATATATTTAGTTATTATTATTTATTTATGTTTGTGTGTATACATGTCATATATGTTATAGTTTATTTGTTACAGGTATATTTTGGAGTGCAGGTTCTGCCAGTTTTCGAGTTGGACCAAAAACAAATAAAAGAGCATCTAAAGATTTGAGCAGGAAGTTGATATTGTATTAAAATGTAATGTAAAATGAGTGTACCCCGTCCTCTTTACGAGTCCTTGCGCGCCGGTAATGCTTCTGTTACAGACGTCATCGGCGGCGGCGATCAAACTAATAAAATAATACGATATATGCATGACACCCCGAAAAACTAAAGACCCTAGCTAGAAATACAAGATAAATTATTTATCATAACAAAAAAAAAACTCAATAAATTAAACATTTTACCTATCTCGAATATTGAATCTTCCGGCGAAGCTATATAAATAAAAATTTATTTTATCAGCAACCTTTTAAACAAACCATCCGAAAACATATTGCTATTTGTCACCATATCTGTACATTTACACTTTTATCACGGGAATGATTAAACGCATCTGAGGGAATATTTCATGTAGGCTCCATTTTAATCGAAGCATTTAAAATGATATGTTCAGAATAATTGCCTGGGCCGTCGCAGCGCAAAGTTAACGAGTGTTATTTAAAATGGCGGGAAAAAAAATGTTCTGCTTTGAAAAATTTGCACAAATGACGTAAAAGTCGTATATGTGCTCGTGGGCGAGTTGTACCTAAGTCGCTGGTCTCACTATGGCAACGTCAACATAACGAATTCAGGTTGACGTATATTATAATGATTTTAACATTTTCAAGGTTTTGTGAGAGAGTGCACTGGCTTATTCGTCCCATACAAATTGATTTATTTGTCCAGAAAGGTACATTTTGTCTAAATGTATATTTGAACCGGTATAAATGGCAATCCAGTTGGACCAATAAGTAACAATATTTTTTGATTAATAATTATAAAAATAAAGTAATTATCAGTATTTTTAAATTCATAATGAAATTTAGACATTACATATGTGTATCTATGATAATATATGTAATGGCTTATGTATGTACAATTATATATTTATGTAAGATTAAAACGAACTTACTTGAATTTTCTATTCCTTTAAAAATTTTTTAAGATCTGTTAAATAAATCTGTTGCCGATAACAGCTTATTCTACTTATATTGAGTTGTAATAAAACAATCTTATTTCGTCATTACGGTCTTACAATACAATCGATACAATACAATTTAAATGTGTTGAAACACGCTAGAATTTTTTTTATTATAATATCTAACTGACTTTGGACTTGTTACAAGCACCACGATAGTCATCGATTTATTCTCGTGTTTTATAAAATATACCCGTTTTGTATCAACAACCATTTTAAATTATTATTTTAATCGCATTCCTGCTTATGGTACGGTAGGTGCCTCACTCGGATCGGGGTCCAGCTTTATTAAGGCTCGGCGTCAGTCTGCAATGTGCTGTAATGGCGCCATTTTGCTCAATAGACGCTTCTTTTTTTTAAATGGTGGGCCGGAGTCGAACGTAAGTAACCTCGTTAAAATTCCACGCTTTGGACATTAATTTCCAGAAAACATGTGTAGCAACATTAATAGATACATGTAAACTTTTTCTAAGTAACATAAACAAGCAAAAAATAGTTTTTAAAATAATATTGCCACCGGAGGTAAGTTTGGCATTTTAATACATACACTGCATACAAATTTGCACAAGTTCTTTAAGTTCGTCTAATCTTTGATTCCGAACAATTTGTTTTTATGTAACATAAGTTAATGCTTGACAACAATCCCAGTTGATGGTAAGTGGTAATGAAGTCTAAGATATTGAACGCACTAACTTTTAAAAGCCTATTCACTCTACTCTTGAAGACCCTACATCATAAGCAGCCGGGAACACCGACGCGGTTGAACTATTCCAATCCTTTGAACATGGCGAATGACATTGAATTTGGTTATAAATCACCTAATGGATTACAGTGGCTATTACGCATTACGTATAAATCATCATCATCACCATCCCCCTGCCCTTACCCCAATTTTATTTGTGGTCGGCGCAGCATGTATTTCTCTTCCATACTTCTCTATCAGCCGTCATCTCACTAGTAACTCCCATTCTAGCCATATCATCCTTCACACAATCCATCCATCGCTTCTTTGGCCTTCCTCTGCCTCTATAGCCATCTACGTTCATACTTAATACCTTCCGTACGACATGCTCTTCATTCCTCCGCATAACATGACCATACCATGATAGCCGGTTTCCGCGTAGCTTTGCGGTTACCGATGCCACTTTCATACTTCCTCTTACGTACTCATTCCTTACTCTATCCATTGGCGTTATACCACACATCCCTCTTAACATTCTCATCTCAGCTGCATGCAGTTGTCTTTCATACATTCCTTTTGTGGCCCAACATTCTGATCCGTACAAGACAGCATTACGTATAAAATTACTCAAAATTATCCGAATACATATACAAATCAGAGACATTCTACTTTGATGGACCAAATTCGATTTGTGCTTACACGAAAATTAGAAAGCTATGAAAACTCATCACTTGCTTCTGTGAAGAGATTTTGAGGCAACTTGTACATAGATCCATCCATCCATTCCATCCTTTCTACATCAGAATCAGCAAGATGAATTCTATATTTTCTTTTTAGACTGATTTTTTGTATCTATACTGTTTAAACTAACATACAACACAACATAATACATCTTCCTTCATTACGCCCACAAAGATAAAATAATTAGAAAAAAAAGTATAACTGGCAAAAAATCCAGATGTTTTGCAATTTATTCATAAACATTGTTGAAAATTTGCTTTACCTTAAAGTTAGTTAACTATGCAAACCAAGTTATAATTTTAAGTTAACATAAAGTACATACGTATTAATGTCCCTTGCTCAGTTTATTTTAAAAAATCAAAATCCTATTTTCCAGATACCAAGCCCCATGCAGGAACTACTAAGAACAATTCATGTTCAGAATAAATACGCTCAAATTCCGGAGAACGAAATAAGAAAAAGCCTTATGCCTATTTGGATTAAAATATTGATCGAGTCCCTAACACTTAACAGTCAATCGGTGAAAAGTCAGAAGAACAAAGGTAAAAGTGTAAAGAATGAAAAAGGGAAAAAAAGGAAAAATCCCGGTGAGTGTTCGTAATTTTACTCATACTTCAATCATAGTAATACATAAATGAACAAAGATTAAAGACGTTATACAAAATAACTTAAATATTGATTATTTTAAAACGCAATTACTAAACGCGTAAAACCCATCAAATACTGTATAACTAATATTATTCGTCAACTTCGAAAACACTACAGTAGAAATTATTCATTCATTCATTCATCTACTCCGTCTGTTTGATGTATTGCCTAATAATCGCTCCTAATCTTATATATTCCCAATCCCGTGAACTACTCGCTTGGTGAGTTATGGGAAAACATAACACTAAATCTAAATTTCGATAGAAGTGCGGGGAATAAATTCACGAGATGCTATGCGTGACTCGCGTGTAGGGCCTTATGTACAATAAAATTTATTGTGGGGGAAGTAGGATTACGATAGACTATGATTTTTTATAGAAATGACGTCTACAAAATTTACTCAAGGTAATTAGATGATGTAAGCATGTAACGATCTCTTTTCATCCTTGAGACTAAGGTCACCTCTCTTATCGTCATTTTCATTAAAAGTCAAACTTTATATCATCCTTCGCAGCTATTCGAAACTTTCATATACCGACGACTTCAATCGATTGTAATTGATTGAGTTATTTAAACAACTTCGGGCGCTTTCGACAGGTACTTAAAGGGTGCTATTTATGGAACGCAAAATTTCTTAAGCACTTCGGTGTGGATCGTGTGTAGATCCAAATTATTAACGTTTGATATCAATCTTTAAGCCATATCGGAGACTTTTGACTGCTATAAAATTGAATGAAATTTAGTTAGCAGCTAATACCACCAATACGCACCGGAGCTACATGACTCCAAGCCTCCACATTTTTGAAAAGAGACCGTTGCACTGCATTAGAACAGTTATATACCTCCATGATAACTATCCTAATTCAGCGCAAGCTTACTTTTCCATTTAAATCAGATGGAAGCGACTTATTTTTAAAGGGCCACAACATAATTCGAAACGAAACACGGATAAACTCTATATATATTTCACTGCCTTTCGGTCGATTTTTACTTTGGACATGGATTCCCTTGAAAAGGCGGTAGGACATTTCTATTCTATAATATATTCTGTTGAAAAAACTGACGCTCCACTGGGCAGCGTCCAACAAACCGCATTTCGTTAATATATTGCACAAATTATTCATATTTGGTTGTGAATTATTTGATTCACATTACGTACTACGTATACGAATGAAAATAAGCAATATTAAATGAAAGGCAATCCGAAATGATAATAATTGGTGATGCCTGAATTTTTAAGGCGTACTAGTAAAGATAATTAAGTATCATTATATTTAAAATTACGTAGTAATTACATATTAAAATTAAGTATATATCTTTTTTATTTGATATGTATTATTATTATTTAGTACGCCTCACTGTATCACTTTTCCACTTTTTGGACCGACTATAAGAAATTTCTAGTAGCGCCCTTGTACAATTTATGGTTATATCGTGTAAAGTTATTTATTGATTATCTTTAATTCAGACCTCTAATCGAACACTAGTGATTATAATAACACCATACCGGATTATCTACCATTGGCACAAGTTATGGATGTAAGAGCTGGTGTTAATATAAACTACCATATAATGTTTTTGCTTGCCAAAGTAGGATTTCGAGGATATGCTTAAGGGCCAAATTCACTAACGAGTTGGCTTTGTCGCCTTCCCAGATAATGTCAAGGCGAAGCCGACGCTGTCATGCCAAAACTGGTTTAGAAGCTCCTTTGCATGCAAATAAGGTCGTACACCGTAGATTTAGTAGATACAAAGAAGATTGGGATTGCACAAGAGAAAGATAATATTCCACGTATCATCAACGTCAAGGTGGTAGTCGTACACAACGAGAAAGATTTTTTATTATTTTTTAAGAATATTCATTTTAAATTTATTTTCTAGCATAATTTTCTATTACTCTAGGTTTAACAGAAGATATTCTATCTCTAATATCCTACTTTTTTCAACCCTAATAAGCAGAAGGTACTTGCATACGAAGTTTCTTTTATTGCTTTTAAGTTTCATGTATACATAAACATATAAAATAAAAATGTAGCGTGCTATTATATACTGATAAACTTCTGCAGTCAGAGTAGCCACACTTATTGATTAAATTTGTCCACTCTAATTCAAAAAAGCAACCCTTCAAATGCCCCTGTAAATATCGACGGCCTCGGATAATTATTCTCTACGACTTGAGAAACATACATTCCTGACTCCCATCTGTTATATATATTTTCGTATCTTTACTAAATATCCTCTTCAGTTAAAATGCTTGAATTGGTCTCTGTTACTATTAAGACCGCCTTTTGCGAACACTCAATGTATACAATATTTAACACAATCACTACACTAACACTACACTTTAAATGTAACGAGAAAACTAAGGATTTACTTTTTTTTGGTGATTATTTGATGATTTTTTATATTTAATCTCGTCGTGGCTCCAACCCTACGGCGTTCTTAAATTAAAAAAAAATTCATATCTCCTATGGCATAAATTTAAAACACATTCCAATATTTATATATTTTATATATGTATACCTCTGTTGTGGTGTGTGTGTGTCTAATTTAAATTCTGCATATTAGCATATTATAATGATCACGAAAATTGAAATCTGGAGAAACTATTAAGGAAGAGATTTTCGCTTATAGTCGGTAACACCTGCAAACGAACTCATTAGCACGCGAACTTCAAATAGTCGTCGATTAAAATTACTGCGGAACGAGCGGCGTAATTGTTCTAAGTAATTATTATGTTGTGATTGGTGACGCTGCAATTATTGGAAATCGTTAACGCAATTATTATTAATGAATTATACATTTCAAAAGCGGTAAAGCATACTTTTCATTTCTTAAAAAAATATCACAACATTGCACTATTTCCTCGAGATAAAGTAATCTAGAGGTTCGTTTGGTGGTTGGTCCACGTTAAATCTCGGAGTGCCTGATATGCGGATATGTATGGATATGTATCGGATGACAACCTCTCAGCTCGCTTAAGTCAGGTTTGCGTTTTGATTCGGTTATTTGCTGACCTTGCCATCCGCCTTGTGTTAGCCAGTTAATAAGTGAATTTATCAATTTGTTTCTGACCGGCTATTTGGGTTTTATGTTATACCCCAGAATTTGTATATGTACGTGGTGCAATTTTCTCTAGATTTGTAGAGATTTAGGACACATAAAATTATAGGGGTCGCTGTATGTGTTTCTATATTGACTATACCTACACAAAAATACATACATATAGATATAATTTTTTGTCTGATACGAGTTATCAATCATGTTTTATCTATTTTCGCATTTGGTATGCTCGAGGGAACATTGCAGAACCTTTAATGGTTGTCTAGTTAACCGTAAGAGCCTTGTGTTAGCTTGAGAGCCAGCACCTTCTTTCTTACCTTCTTCTCATTTCCTAGCCGACAACGCATCAGTGATACCTTTGGTCTTGCTGATGTCCATGGGCGACGGTGGCTCATCTGCTCGTTTGTCGGCTATTAACATAAAAAAAGACTTCTCGACAAACGATATCGCTATCAACTGGATCATAACGGCACATATTAATAATAATTTAGGATTTCGTTTTGTTTTTTCCTCCATAAGTATATTTCATACAGAAATTTTATAAAACCAACGGGCTGCCATATTCCAAACGGCCTCTGAACAGAAAAGATAGTGCTTACGGTTCGTTGGTTTCTGTCTAGTTGTTGGATAAATTCTCCTTAGTAGCCCCAGGGAACCATCTGTACAGATTTTTTCATTACTTCCTGTGTCAACTCGAAGCTCTTTCATTTCAGTTAGGAAGGGATCGCTTGCTAAAATTGCTTGTAATAGAACGTAGCATTTATACGGATTATATGTGTGGTTGAAACACTTCCTCGATCGTCGTTTTGTCACGTGTGCAGATGGAGCCACTGTCGTACAAGATAATAATTTATTTTTTCACGCTAAGCAAATGCAATTGCGTGAGAAAACTGTTGTGATTAGATTAATTCACCAAACTTATAACTTCAACACGTTAATTGCCCACTTCTGGACTTCGCTTTGTCTTCGTAACAGCGGTGAAAGCAAAACCCCACCACGCTCCTCTAGTTGTGATTTCTGGAGGATTTAGTCTATTGGTCAATAGTCTAAAGATCTGTAGAATGTAAAATAGTAATAATATAACGATAGATTTTTTTAAACGGTGGTTGACACTAAGTAGTCCGATTTGCTCTTTGGTTTCTTCCTTCTGTCGTGTTCGCATAAAATAGATATTATATCGTTCAATTTAACTCTAAACACATTATGTATTTCTGATATATTCTGCCTTCCAGTTATTCTGTGAAGGAGTTACAGAGTTGCTTAATTCGGTCGATAACTTACGATCTACACCAGCAGTCGAACTATGAACGTTTTTGCTCATATTCTTATAAACATATGTGTTAGCGGTTCTATCCATACTCATATTCTATGTTGCACTTGCATTCAAAATTAAGGTACATTTTGTGTCAACTAAAAGTTTTTATTTATGAGCAATTGTAAATTTTAAGCGCGTGATTGCTATATAAACAAGTAAAGAATCATACCAATATGTATAAGTATCGGAATTAGGCTAGACGTTACATAGCCCAGAGAGCTCCAAAAACAAGAAAAAGCCCCATTGCCTTGATAGTTTATCATGAGTTGGTAGTTGTTACTCAAGGTTGGAGTCGTACCCCAAAATCTGTAACCATATTTTAAATTGTGCTCTCGTGTTCGTTTAAAACTTAAAAAGAATTCATAACCAGTAGCGCATTTCACATGACAAAGCGTAATGACTGCTGGAAGACAATCACGCATCCAACAAAAGAGTCAGTAAGTGTCAGCTAAGTGCACTATTTATACAGAGGCGTTCATTGTCCCGACGAGCGTTGATGGCGCTGTCTACTTAGCTCGTTACTGAGTTCATCGCCTTGATATTTCTGTATTTTGTCCATTTTTCTTTGTCCATGTCCAATAATCTAATCGTTAACGAAATAAACATCTTTTATCATGTCAAAAAAAAACTGTGACTTTTTAATTGTTCATAGATGACTCGCTTTTAAAGAGAGCTAATTTAACTTTATAATTATTTTTTTCGAAAGATGATAAATTTCTTTTACAACATTGAGCGGCAGTCGTCTGATCTTTTTACAAAATTACTCCAAAGTTAAAAGGGTTATTTCTCAATTAATTGCTCTTGAAAACGATGATATTTTTTTTTATTTTTAAATTATTCTCATAGCAAGATACCGATTCATATTAGAATATTTAATTTGTATGCCATATTAAGTTAAAGATGGTTTGTAAGTACCACCGATCACGAGGTATGAAAATAGGTATCTAGAATATAATGTGTTAAGTATAAATATTTCAAAAAAGTTTCAGATATCAAAAACAAGGAAAAATAAAAAATAAGTAATAAGTAATTTATCAGTTGATTTGTCAAAAAGTACATTAAACTATCTTATCTTAATTCCGTAGATTCTAAAACGAAGAGAGGTCGAGTCCATTCGTTTCTTGTAATCCACAACAACACCGAGCAATCACTCTAAAATGAACAACACAGTAGATGCGCTGTAAAAAGAATCAATAAAACAACTGACTCACATGTTATATAGATAAACTTTATACTTCACGTATTGTCCCCTAGACTACAATATAAGGAACACGAACTTTGCACACAGTGTCACATTGTTAAGACACCCTGCGGAGGCGCTAATGGCTTAGCTCATTATAAGGTACACTATCACATTGTACAGGAAAATATAATTAAAACAGCCCTGTCTTAACTGACTTGGACGGCGTGTCCTCGCGACGTCTGAAAATTCTTTGTAGACTATATAATTATAAAGTTTATTTAGGCTGTGCTAAGTTAATTATAAAGCAAATTAAAATTATTATTTGGAAAATTTCATTACTTAAATTCTACGGCGACTTTCTGTGAATAAAATTCAATTGCACTTAAATAAATTTAATTTAGAGTAACCTGTACTTATGTATATTAATTACTATGTATTCTCACTAACATGCGTTTTGGTCTGAGTAATTAGCATTAAAAAAATAATTTAACATATAAAGGACGTTACAGATTTTAAATACATTTATTTAATCTCCATGACACCATCCACATAGGCCGAAATGTCGATATATTAATAGAAAAATTATGAGTGTATATTATATTTAAAACTTATGTTGATGATTTTGTAAAATCAGCAAATACACACGTGATTCGTGTTTGAGTTTGAAACGTTTTAAAACTCCTCAACCTGTAAATTATCATACTCGTAAGTCCAAAGACTTGTCCTTTGCTGAAACAGTTACCTATTCATTATAACTATCAAATATGTTTATTCACTTAAACGAAATAACGTATAAAATTTTAAAATTATACATTAAGGAGTTTATTACTAACAACAAAATTATTGAAAACAATTTTATTACTAGGTGCGCTACTTCGAAGTCGTTAAAGAGAGCGTCTTTCAAAGTTTTGCAGCTTGAAGTGTGAAAACTGTCATTAAAAACTATGTAACGCCTCGGTTTTGCACGCTTTGTGTACATTGTCAAGTTTGTTATCAGTTAACACAAACTAGAACGTTATAATGAGCAAGGTCATTACCGTTGGGTGCGTTTCACGCGGCCATACTTAAAGTTTCAAGTCCACTTTTGAGAGTTACACCAACATAACATTTTGAAGAACATTACAAAAGGAAAGTAACAAAGAGTATTCATACATAGTTAAAAGTACAAAACAGTGTGTATTTTATAATTAGTCCATTGAAATAAATATGAAATTAGATTTTAATTACATGATGGTTTATCGGCTGAGTTCAATCTAAATTTATCGAAAATACTTTTCCCATTTCGGTTTCAAAGTTCTAGAGCCAATTGTTTCATTAGTGGCCGTTGTCATGTCGGCAAAACCACTAAAGTAAACAACTACAAATACGGTAACCATTTCTCATTTACTTACCTTTTAATGAAACTGGACCTTTAAACCTTTTTTTTGAAGTTATATAACTTACACACTTATTTTATTGAAATGTCTGTATCATATCAAATATGTCCCAATCTAAAACAATTCACAACGGAAAAGTTTCAGGTATAAAATCATCGGAAACTGATTTATAGAAATCGATACTAAGTGAAATGATAAATGTGTCTTTTTGGGAGTTTTTAATTCACATTAAATTTTTAGAACAATAGAGCTATTAGTAATGTTACAGATATGAGTTGCGTCTATATATTTTCACATTAACAAACATAGTCAAGCTATCTTTCAGCGATGCTAATGTGACAGCCATTAGCAGCTTGTGCGTGGGGAAGTGAGAGTGAATGGGAATACAGTAAGACTCCCTAAGTGTATTTTACAGACAAACTTTGCTTCCTCTATCACATGATATTATTAAGAGATATCGGTTTATTAATAGAACTGCCGGTACTTTAATCCGTGTACAGGCAACAAAGCAACTGAAAAATATGTATGTTTTCTTGACTTATTTGTAATACACACAGTGAAAAGACGTCGACCAGAACAGTCATCTTGGAGCATCATTCTTAGTAATCCTACGTATTTACTTTGACCATAAATAGATATATTTGCGAATAATATTAATATTTTAATTTTGCCTGAAAAATCATAAAAGTAAAGTTACTTTTATTTGCTACTGTATAAGTATAACTGTATATATGTATATTTGTAATTAATAGAAGCAATCAATCCTTAAAACAATACGATGTTGCAAATATGTTGTTCAAATACAGGTGGTAATTTAAAACATAAGGCATAGGTTTTTTGAAACGAAGGCGGTTTAGTAGATTTGTACTCTTATCATCCATCCCAAAACGATATAAAAAAATTATCCGACAGCTTTTACAATTCTACTACTGGATACCTTCACCAGCAGCGAAATAATATAATATTTAATATTAAAAAGAACAAAGAATATTACGGTTAAAATATCGCTACGATATACAAACTGTACAGAAATAAACTTGGCGTTCAGACCACGTATAACCATTAATACTACTCGCTACGTAAAATGTAGTAGCGCTGGTTAAAATCTAAAGATAAATTATTTTTATTCACAATTCAATAGAACGTAGGTATCATTGTGCTTCATCTTTATTACACTGTACGAGTATCCTTTCTGCTCAGTTTTCTTTTCTTGATCAAATTAATCTATTTATACTTAGGTACCTACCGTACGAACTTAAGAAAATATGTTTTATATTTACCAGCTAGATTTTGTTGTTTATTAACAGAAAATTTTGCTTTTGAATTCATCTTTAATTTTGAACTTTCTTTGTAAAGAAAAATCCTTAATAAAGAAATTCAGTTTAAGCTACATATTTTTTTTTAAGAACCTGGAACATTTTCAGTTCAATATTTAATTAATGTAAATTATAATAAAAAAAAAATTATCACAGTTAATGCTAAATAAACCAAAATTTAATCACAACACATGGGTATAACAATTCCAAATAACAGAATGTTTTCAAATAATTTTATGCATTAAATAATAGCTTCAGTACCTACTCATGGTCATCATTACAACCCACATCGTCCCACAGCTAGGCTCAGGTCTCCTCTCGCAATGATTATGATTATGGCCATAGTCTGCATCGCTGGCCAAGTGCGGGTTAACCGGCTTCACACACTCTTTAGCACATTCTGGAGAACTCTCAGGTGTACATTTCATGACGATGTTTTCTTTCGCGGAAGCGGGTGATAATTAATTCGCACATAATTTGAAAAATCTGAGGTGCATGCAGAACTCGAACTTGGGTGTCCCATGCGAGGGAACTGTATTCAAACCACTAGGCTATCACTGCTCAGATTCGGTACTACTGAAAACAAAACATCCTAATCCAACAATCGTCGATGAATAAAATAAAATTGCAATAGACTCCCTAAGTGTTTTCATAATGAACAAAACGAGTTATTAATTACTACAGAGTCTGAGTAACAGAACAAAGAAGATATTTATTTAGGTCTTTGCTAATGATAACAAAAGAGGAAACCATAACATTGCCTCATTAGATTTATGTGGTTTGCTAAGTAAACATACATTAAGTTACTGTTCTAAATTGGCGGGTCGACATTTTATGTTAGAGTTATTAAAAAGAGCATTTCAAATACAATAACTTCAAGATCTTTGTTTTACGATAAATTAAAAAAATTGTAACCTGTGTAATCACTACACCACAGATAACTACAAAACTACAACACACTAGTTACTACTACAACAACTACTAACAGTCACTACATAATTCAGGTCACTAGCATTAAGTAGAATACCCTACTTATGTGATGCCTAAGCACGCACATATCTCCCTTTCTTTCGGAATTTTTGTCATTTTTTCTGGCTCCACGCAGACGTTTTGTCCCACGTAAAAAATTTAATAAAATTTTAATTTTTATAAACCTAGCTTCTGTCGCCCCTTACGACACCCTACTGAATAGATTTGAATAATACTTGGCTTACCAAAGGTGGGTCATCATTTAAGATACTTTCTAACTCGGAAAATGCTGATGTTGAATTCGTATTATGGTTAACAAACCCTTATATATCAATGACATTGTGGCATACGCGTAAGTACTTTACTTTTCTGGAAAGCAAACAAGGGCGGGTCTTTGCAAACAAACAAATGCAAGTCACGAATGGCTTTAAAAATAAAAGGCTTCACTTATGAAAACAACATGTACCGTAGTAGGGAATATCCGTATAAAATCGTATATCGGGATAAAATAGAGGAGAATGTTAATTCTTGTTAATAATTGAAAATTTTCATGCGTGGCCACTCAATGACGTCGATCAATGATGCTCATTTCATTTATAGTCAGCGAATGCTTTTTGCTGTATGTAATAATGGGTATATTATCAAAATATTCAATTTAATAGATTTTTGAATAAGTCATTTATGCAATAATAGTAAAATTACTTATACTACTTTAGACAGAACCATGTTTTGGATCCTTCAAATGGCATAGGCCTTAGAACGGTTCAAACTGATTTTTTCCATTACTAAACAACAAAGCTTATTTGAGCATGTACATGGAAAAGCAGCTGTTTGACATCACATTTAAAGATCTCTACGAACAATATTTCACCTTACAGAAGCTAATATTTTTTTAGGTGAGAATTAATTTACATATTGGTCGAAACCATAATTTTCTACCGGTCTCCCCCGAAATCGTACCGTAGACGCTCTCTAAATTACAATTTGCTTTAAGGTACATCTTTACTCAAATAATTAAAACCGTTTATTACAACAAAATTCCCGACGGCAACGTGGAATAATCGTTTGTTCCAAACTGTTTAAAAATTTAAGTTATCTGTTCTACGTGCCTTCTTTCTGGATCCGGTTGAAGTATTAATATTTAAAATTTTGCTGCTTAAAGTGGGTCTCGTTTACAGGGTAGCTACAAATGGAGCGAAACAATAGAGGTTAAGGTGTGGAGCAGACCTCGCGGGAAGAAGGATGATTCTGGAACAGTAACGAATCCCCCGAGGCGTGCTCTATCTCCTGAATAAAAGTATCGTCTAGGTGCACAATCTAATGATGCCACCTGAAAATGTTTCTCCCAGAAGCCTCGCCTTTGTTTTCGTGTAAATTCAAAAGGATTATGAGGATGCGAGACAGCTTCGTTAGACAAGAAGTAAATATGAAGACTTTTTCTTAGAAAGTTGTAAACGTGAATTTAATTGCGGTAATCCACCCAAAGTAGTAATGCAATGCAAAAAATAAATAACACATTCAAATTAATTATATTTTAAGGTAAAGCAACTTTTACAAAAAAGTAAGCATAAAAAAATTAAGGACGTATAAATAGCACAGAATAAAATGGTCACAGTATACAAAAAGGCTTTAAGAAAAGTGGGCTACAGAACCTCGTAATTAAAAGGAGTTCCTGGACCATTTTGTCTATAAGCGGTCTCACCTCCACTAATTGCTTTCCATTTTAAAAAGAACTGCTCCCGCAATTAACCTATATTCCTTTGCATTGGTATGGTTTTACAGATACCAACTGTATAACTTATATGTAATGACTAAAACTTTATTTAAAAAAAATGTCCTGTCCTAGGAACCAAATTAGGAAACAAGGTTTATATTAATGATAATAACGAGACATCAAAAGACACCTTGCTTTAACTAAAGCACTGAATGTAAAACTTAATAACGTATTTGTGCTTTGTGAAGTTTGTAGTATTTAGATACTTACATGTTTTTATATCTAGTATTTTGATACTCACATAGTTTGTAACTTTTATATTACTCCTTTGGTTACAGATGTTTAAAGTTTTTCTTTTTACAGTCGGTTTCATTTTTTTAAAACCTTTTTATTCATTATGATATTTTTTTATTTCTAAAAAGACTAAAGGAATTTAAACTTTCTACATTTACACACACAAAAAGTTTTGATTGATAATTCTGTTTGTATGACTTACCAAATTCATATTCTTACTGAATAATTTCCACGGTTGCCAACTAAGCCAAACTATCTACAAATGTGATGACTATGAAATCTCAACATTTCAAGAGATTGTTTGTTGAACACGGAAATGTTCCCATTATCACTCACATCTTTTTACTCTAGGAATAGTCACTATTGTAACATAGTGTAATAATAACTATTGAAATTAGAACTTTGGCTATCTTACGATTCCAGGTATGATTTTAAATAGATTATTTTGCCTCGAATAAACAATTACCAAAATTTCATCATCTTCAGTAACTCATTGCCGTTAATCAAAGATGCCGTTACTTGTAGAAAATACAATAAGTTTTTTAAATATCCTTATATGACGAGTGTTGACATAAACACAACAAATTTTTTCTACAGTTACTTTAAAAGTAAGTCAGGGAACTTATTTTACATTTTTTTCATAGGAAGTAAGTAAGTTCCACGACTGTACCATAATTTATTTAGCATTAATGATCCAGTCGGTCGCTTGAAAAAATTTAGATAACGTTGCAAGTGGTACTATTAAAACTAGCTATAAATTATAACGACGAGGTTCACTATATTTACTAGGCAAATGAAAATTTTCCTTCTTTTTAATTAAACACATCCATTAATAGAATCAATAAAAGGCCGATTATTTCCTTGATATAAAAAGAAGCAAGCTCATATTATACGTACATAACTACAGTTAACTTGAAACATGAAAGGTTTTAAGCAAGTTGACTGTTTTAGAAGAAATCTTATATTTTGGAAATTACTCGGTGTCTATCCACTGACTATATCTCGGCCATGGTTATACAATGTTTACGCTAAAATATTTATTTTTTTCTTCATTGTCATGTACAGTATACTATTTACCTTAAACCTGTACTTCATTCCTAAATATTTAGATAATTATATTAAAGAGTTGATATTTTATTTTACTGTATTATCTATAATGTCCAAAGTGTTGACATTTTTGTTTAAAAAGAATAAAATAAGGAATATTATCAACATTATTGAAAGTGATATTTTTCAGCCAGAATCTAAGGAAGGAATCAAAATTATTAACGAAGCAAAAATTACTAATGAACGATATTGGAAAATATACATTGCAGTTTGTATCACGTCGAATTTAGTACATGTCTTGTCACCTTTAGTGAACTATTTTATATTCAAAGAAGAACTCTTCTTGCCTGTGTCCAGTTACTCTTTCCTGCCTGATAATATAAAACATTATTTCCTTTATCCACTGTATTTCTATCAAAGTATTGGAATGAATTTTCACGTGCACTTTGTTGTGAATATTGACAATTTCTTTGTGGGTGTAATGATTTTTTTGATAGCTCAATTGAAGGTATTAGAAAAAAAATTAACAAACGTTACGGAAAATTTTAAATTGAATACAAAAATACCAAATAAGGAAGTGGAACTTATGTTAAAACTGAATAAAATATTTGTACATTACAGCGAAGTGACGAAGTGAGTGCAGTGCACTCATTAAATATGTTATGTGTATTTTAATTACAATAACCACTCAATATAGTAAAGTTTCAGATCACATATCTTCGAAATCAGATATCCATATCGACGCCGGAAAGCGATATTGTCAAGTCTGGAAAAAATGAAAAAAATAGTTATATACATCATTTTAATGAAAAAAAAATACTGTATCAAGATATAATTCTTCTAGGATGACTTTTGTTTTAGACACACCGTTAAATGTTGTAAATCAATGAAAATTCGCTAGTTTGAATTTGTATTTTTAATTGACACAAAAAATTGCTGCCTATATTTTTAAAAATATTACAGATGCCTCGGCTGAGTGTGATTACTTGTTCATTACCTACCTCATTACTTTTTTCGAATAGCTACATGTTCAAACATACAGTATTTTATTTTAACTCACCATTGACTGTAATACAAATTACAGCAAATGGCAAATAAGACGATAAAAAAAATTTACTTAAAACTATCTAGCGGTCATCAGTTTATATTATAGGCAAATAAAACAAATTTGCTCCAGTGAATTTGAACAAATTAGCAATAGCCAATATGAATTTATCTTTTAGGATACAGCATATTCCCTGTTTATAATTGAAAAACCGATTGCTGTATCTGGTAATAAATCCCATTACACTAATCTTAGAATGATTCAATCGATCGCAAAACTAAGGTTTTAGTTTAAAATTCAATTGCTACAAATATGGTCTTTCTAAAAATCTTCTAGTTCGCGAGTTATGATTTTTTAAATTGTTTTTTGGTTCTGGTGTAAAGTTACATTTTTCGACATATGACAAGATTGTTTTTCAGTGTTGATATATACTTTTATCAGTCAAATATATCGTGAGTACTAATACTATTTCGAATTATTTTGTTACAGATTTTGCAGTCTTATAGAGGATGTATTTTCTCTTCCCGTCTTTATACAGTTCGCTATGGGTTCTAATATTATATGCATGTGTTTAATTAGTTTCACGATGGTAACTTAAATGTTCTGAATTTCACATTAAATTCCAACTTGTTATGTTACTTCACTAAAAACACACAACTAATAAAAATCATATTTTTGGTAAATTATAGCCTGCGACGTGGCAATACTTTATTTTCCTTTCTACGTACACTTTTGCGATGGTCGTACAAATTTTGATACCATGCTTGTATGGAACCCATATTATGGAAGAGGTAACCAATTTCTTTTTTTCCAATTTATACTAATATTAAAATTGTAACGCAACTGATTATGTACATTTTATATTTTATTGAATAATTTAATGTCGGTAGCCTTTGATACTGATATAAAGGTGAAAATATATATTTTTTAATATTTGTCTATCTGCCCACGTACCATGTACCTGGCTATAGTTATTATAATAAACTTATTCATATAAATAACAATTCTTAAACATTGCGCGTGCTTTTTCGAAACGAATGTTTCATTATTTTATAGTATTTAATAAATTCAAAACGTCATCCAATTAGACAGCCAAATAGTTTTAATTCATAATTTGTAATTATATTTGATACTAAGTATATATTATATTGAATTAATTCCAGAGTTATCAACTAGGCCAAGCCATCTACAGCTGCGACTGGACCCCAAGATCTAAGCGTTTCAAGAGCAGCATGCGACTGTTTGTAGAGCGGACCAAGAGTCCGTTATCTATCACTGGATGGAAAATGTTTCTACTGTCACTCTCAACTTTTACATCCGTAAGTATGAAAAGTATTACTAGCATTACCGTAACACTAATATCAAAATGGTAACGAGGCCAAATTAAAATTTAAGACTAAAACATATTTTTTGTTTGTGCGGCTCTCTCTGTCACGTATCTGGTGGAAACTGTCACATTTGGGCACTGGATTTTGATGATTATTGACGAACTTACAAGTTATACTAAAGATTATAATCTTACTACATTTTTAATCAGGTGAAATAGACTTATTGTCACGAAATAGCAATTGAAATTTGTATTGGAAATTTCGTTACAGGTGTATTAACTGCACTAGTATTGACCTTTATGCAGCTATTGCAATAAAGGATTACGTTTCAATATGCCTAAAACAAAAACGATAATAATATCCGTAACAATATTAATTACTGAATAATAATATTGATAATATAATTCTTACACGAAACCCTATCACCAAGCAAGCTGACTTCTGTCACCTCTTACAACACCCGGTTCTACAACATGGGACTTAGTGGAAATCTCTACGCCGCGAACTAACCGATCGAAACTATAGATGATTGGATGAACCTTTACTGATAACGGATCTTATAAAAAATTATCAAACTGTTTGTCTTTCAGATCATGAACACTGCATATTCCTTCTTCACAGTGCTTCGACAGATGCAATAAAATAAATTTTCAACTTAGAGAGATCCACTGCTAAATCTTTCCATATTTAAATACAGTAAGAGTACTGCTGCTACTTTCTTTTTTCTGCACATTGCATTAATTAAAAAATGCTTAGGGTTGGGTTTAATATACCTAATAGCATAGTACTATTAAAATACACTATATCTATAATATTGTTTAGATATGCGTTACATGTTTCAAACAATGTTGAAAGCTTAAACGAATTTCCAATATGTATTTTGCTGGAATATCATAAAAATAAAATTACCTACCAGCAAAGTTTGTTTAAAACTATATCGTTACTATCTACGATTGTACGTATCCCTATCCTAATAACAAAAGGGTCAAATAAATACATTCAAATAATATAAACATAATATAGAAACAATGAATCCTCAGCAGAACATATGAAATCACTCTCTAAACAATGCGTATCTTTTTGGGTTGGCAAGAAACAAACGTCACACGCAAGTATCGGTCACAATGGTCTGTTCATCAGTTCATTTGTTACCCTATGGCGGTAATAGGCATGTTTTGCGAGAACGTAGCGAAAAAGGAAACAATGATTTTGCCGTGACTAGATAAATAAGATGTCCGAACGTGACGAGGGTAGTATTACAGTTTTTATAGAATCTTTCAGTGGGAAACATTGCTGCGACTGGCGGTTCATCTGCTTTTTTTCTTATGTTGGTTGAGCCTTCATTTATGAATAAATAATACTAATAACAATACATATTTACATTGCCCTTTTTTATTTTACGAAATGTCCTGTGCAAGTGTGTGTGTGTGTGTTACACTAAAATTAATACACCTACAGAAATGTAAAAATATTGATTTTTCCATATATATAGTTTATGCATAAAATACAATTGTTAAATAAGATAATATAAGACAGGCTGTTGCGAAGTAATATTGAAAAAAACAGACACATTACTTGATACAATTGATTTAAGGCTAGGATATATATATTATTTTAATAGCCGACATACCAGCAGGCGAGACACCTAATGGTAATTGATCACCGTGGCCCATGGATATAAGCAAGACCGAAGGTATCACTGATGCGTTGTCGGCCAGGAAATGAGAAGAAGATAAGAAAGAGAGTACAGCCAGTACACAACTGGAACACGACAAGCTGTTTTGTGGCTAACTCAAGCAGGAGGGTGGTAGCTAGCCAGGCAGGCTTCACGGAAAGTTAATAATACCAGTAATAATATTAATGCGTTAATAATAATACTGACAATATAATCCTTACGGGAAGCCCTACCACCAAGCAGGCTGGCTTCAATACGGCCAAAAAAGTAAAAGTATAAGCAGTGATAAATTTATTCAAGCTCATCAACGATTTTAACTGATAAAATGACACAGTTATTATTGACATTTGTTGTTGAAAAACTAAAACACTACGATTTAACGGTAAACAATTAAACAGCAAAACAAGCGTATTTTAATAAGAAAAATAAACAATGATTGGTAATCAATCTATGGCATAAAGTATACACACACAACTTCATAAAATACTTACATGATTCAATATTTACCCGTACTCAAGAACAAGGATTATAATAAAAAGTTAAATTATATATTATTATGAGTTACTGATTTCCTAAGTTTAGCCAGACATTGACTGATATAGATGTCCGTGAATTCAGAACATCTATTTCAGAGTTTGGTCATTCTTGGAATTCAGAAGTTACCACCCAATTTGATTCTGCTTAATGGAGTTCTAAGAAGTGTACTGATTTACAAGGCATTTCGTATGGTAATCTAAGCCGGAGTTTTGAAAGATGTTGCGGACAATGCAAATGCCTTTTAATATGTTTGAACAGAATAACTAGATCAATTGCATTTCTCCGAGTGTAAAATTCTGTGATTTTGTAGTTCTAGCCACGATTTGTAAGAATAATTTTTATTATGAATTGTCTATTGAAAACACCAAATGCCTCACAAATCGCTTCTGTAGCCGCTGTATTTTAACATACATATGTATAGCAAAATGTGCGACAGCATAGACCTAACAAGATTGTATAATATTGTATTATATAATAAAATGCAATATTAATGTGTATATTCGTTTAAACGGCACATAATCTGCGCTTTCTTTAAAAATACAGAAGATGGGGCTAAAAAGCGGATTGCAAAAAAGCGAACGACCATTAACGTTTTTTTTGGGGACTTACGATTCCTCGATAGATGGCTGCAATAACTTTTATCAACTAATTGATTAGTAATAATATAACAATCAAAAATCAACATGCTCTGTATTTCAAACAAATAAAATAAACCCAGATTGCAATGAGAACAAAATTAAACATAATCGAAAATAAAACAAATACTATATTTCAAGAGCTACTCATACAAGCAAAGCATTAAAATTACATTCCATAAAAAGCAAAAAATATCTCGAGTCGTCCAATAAGACACAAAAACCTTACCGCATACATTCTTCCGGGAGTTTGCAAACGATGATTTAGTGGCGATACCTGGATTTATAGGTTCACTCGCCCTGCCCACTGCGATGAATAATAAATTGAAGATCTCTCTCGAAATTATTGATGTCACTTACTGCGTGCTGTGGAAAGTAATATTTATAATTTTACCACTTCTGTATCACTACTAAGTAGGTACTAAAATTAAACTTTATTTTTTTCAGTAACCATAGTTTAATTTTATTTGAGTTTTGGTAGAATTAAGTCACTCTTGATCTTAGCAGTCGCAATTAGATTAATTTATGTGCTAATAGAACTTTAACAAAATAAAATGTAAATTGATACTATAAGATTGCCTTAAAAATTAAATTATCTCCAAACAGATTCTAATCACATTGGTTTAATTTGCACACAAGCGCATAAAGGGAAACTACGAGTACATTGAACACACACCGTCACTCACACGCATACACAAACACACACTCACTCGCACATATACTATCACACGCACACACTCACACACATATGTACAATAATAGACGCACATAGCTAATTACACACACACCAGTTATAATCACACGAACGTTATAAATTTGCACAAGAATAAATACATCATTTCTGTAATGTTCAAATTATGTGTATTCTAGGTAATGATTCACTTGCAACTTTGTATGATAACAAATTGTTTCTTTTTTATATATTCTTTAACAACTATATGTTTTCAATTACTTATAGTATAGTACTTGTTAAATGTTTTATTTTACTTTTTTGTTACAACATAGACTAAGTAATATTGTCAATGAGGGAAGCATTGGTCATTCCACAACACAAGGAATCCTAGTGTGGGATCAATGAGCAATTAATGTACATTGTTTACTTGTATTTAATAAATAAATATATGTATGTTTTACGTTCGTTTTTACATTTCTTTTTATCAATATAAAAGTTTTCAAACCTATTCTACTGACTTCGATGAATAATAAATTGAAGATCTTTTTCGTTATTATTGATACTTCGATTTACTTCCCGTGATGTATGTTCGGGTGCGAATTGAAACCCTTTTATTAAAACATATATTACCAGACACGTCCCGTGGCTGACACTGAATAATATGCCCCTTGTTGCGACTATTCTTTGCCGGGCGCTTCCTATTTCGGCTTTTATTACGTAGGATTATTTATCGTCCTCTGAGTGGGTGCTTTAAGACAATCGCTCGGACATAAAATGTAGTGGATTCTCTGAATTTACCGAGTGCTTACTGTACCTGCAATTTAACTTCCAAGGTAATTTAATTTTGCAAAATACACACAGTTTTACAGCGCTGAAGATTCAACGGACGAAATATTTTAATAAATTATTTTCTCGCGTTGCTCATCTATTTTATTACCTAAAGTCGTATCTAAATTAGAATTCTCTTACCCGTTTTTGTACTATATTTTTGCTAGAGCTCTAGGACTTTTGAGTTATCTTGAACAAATTAACTGGAAAAAGTAAAGCCTTTAGCGGTAAGGTACTGCATCCATATTATACGTAGAAAGAGCCCAACGTGTCCTACTAATCGAACATACTGGTTAAAATCTATACCTAACACTAAACTATGAAGAATCAGGTATTTTTTTTGTACTTTAATAATATGATATTATTTTGCACCCGTATATTTCAATACTTAAAGAAGGACTCTACAACTTGTTCATTTCATAATCTGTAATTTTCATCAATAAAGTTATGGTTATTATAATTATGCTTGGAAGATATTTATAACACGCTGCAGATTTGTGGATAAATATCAAAGGTTGATATTAAAATTTTCTCCAAACAACAAATACTAATCCCTACTTAAAAATGCAGTCACTAACATACTATTAAAACTTCGGGAGATTTCCGAAGTCATCGCGGTTGGAATCAGACGAAGTTGGATGAATGTTTGTATTTGGCGACGAATTTGCACTGCTAATACAAGAGGCCTTAGGGCCACATCACACACGGTAGTTTTATTGATGTTGAAACTTTTCTATATTTTTTTAATTACACTAATATCAATATCACGTCAACACACCAGCGAATATCACGCACAACCTATTATATTAATGTTAAGATAGTCTAGCAATATGTGTAACGTGATAAATTATTATATATTATAATTATTACGAAGATTCGCGAATCTCCTTGGAAAATAATAGCGGCCATATAAACCTACTGATAAGAACTACCTCGACCATATAAGGCGGCTTTCACCCTTATGTCATACGTAAAAGGCGATTATCGCGTACACATTTTCAATATTATGTGCTTCATATATTTTCCGAGGATATTGACACGAAAGACGTAAAAAAGTTCTGAAAGGCCCAGAAATCGGAATAAATAGTGGGAATAAATAGCGGGATATTCGGATCTCGATTCTGAAAGCAAAAATTTCTCTCTACGAAGTGAAATACCAGCCATCAATAAGTACGACTGCCGCTGTTTATTAGTGTTGTAGTACAAAAAAGTCTCTACGGAAGTAGTTTGGCATTTTCACGCACCCGTGTATATTGGCACGTAATAATGTGTTTTTTATATTTTGCATATTCGGAAGTGTAACAAAATGTTATTACAATTTTTCAGTATATTCATATATACACTCATACACACAAAAATTCATTCAGCTTAATCGAATACAAAACGTAAAAAGGAGCCATAAGTTTACCAGATTTAGTATGATCACGGCCTTATGAACTAGTTTATCTTGACAGCTTTTAGCTCCGCGGGAATTCGTTCAATGAAGACGTTCCCGCGACAGTGGTAACGCAAACATACGACTCGGCTGTGGGGTTAAAACTTGCACCGCATGTAAAATTAGTTAAATAACTCTCGAGAATCTTCCCGCTGGAAACACGTCTTTGCTCTAAAGCCAAGCAAATTAAAGCGGAGAACTTGTAGACATTAAGGCCGCTATCTAAATTAATTTACGTACCTATTGTCGCTCGTTAAGAAAAATCACACGAGACTCAAGTTATGGAGCCGCAAATACAGAAAACTTAAAACTTCTTCGCATATCGACTTAATACGCCCGCTCTGTACGTGGAAACGTAGTTAAAAAGCAAATCTTTTAACGTTTTATAGTGCTTTTTACGACCCCGTTAAGCAGTGGTACTTGAAGTTAGAGTTGTTGCTTTTAGTATTACGAACCCATTTTTCAGCGAACCTTTTAGTCGTGTTTAGTTATTGCGCTTTATATGCTGCGTGAGTATTTGCCAATAAAATTTATAACATAATTCATATATTATAAACAAATTTACTATCATCAAATATAATCAGAGAAATACGACGGAATAATATTTAGAGAATCATGTGAAATATGGCTTTGAATTTTGAACATTATTATTTGTGCGACCAAGACTAGAAGGTGACGATATTAAAAAACCTTATTTGCAATTTTATGCTCAGCGGATATATTAAATTGTCCGTTCATGTTTTAATCGTCTTATAAATAACAGTCGTTCAATCTTGTCGAAGCTTCATGCAGCACAAAACTTAGTTACTAACCCTTATAGCAGACTTCCGGTCCTTCCCAATGGACCGAGCAAGAGACACGAGCCTTGCAGTGGGTCATTAAGGAAATTAAAAAAAATTGATCATAAAGTATAAAGCTTACATTCAAGAAACTGAATGTAATACGTAGAACGTAAGAGATGTAAAATTCTTTAACCGATAAAATTATATGGGATTTTAAGTAAACCTTCTTTATCAAGTAACCTCAATCAGTACATTACAATCCTATTAAAAGCTGAATATACATGAGTTAAAGGTCTCATGAAGTACGTTCAAACTTTACAAACCAACCTAACACCCGTATCGTCCCAGTGCTGAGTTCCGGTCTCCTCTGGCAATGAGAACGGCCCAGGCCATAGTCTGCCACGCTAGCCAAGCCGAAAATGGAGTCAGAGAACGTTAAGATGTTCAAAATATTCAAATTGCGCTGATTTAGTAAATCTATCGTTAAGCGGAAGTTAATTGCGGAGGATAAGGTATGCGATGGTGCGGCGGACTAGATAATCGACGAATACGTATCGGAAATGGAAGCCACTCTTAGAATTAATAGGTCGAGTAACCTACACTACTGTTTTATAAAAATAAGGTGTAAATAAAAAATAAAAGCACATATTGAAAATAATGTTTTGAGAAAATACGCGTCAATTCGCATCCTAATATCTAACTGTCTCGATTTATTATGTCCAATGATATATTTTCTTCTTTAAACAGCAAAGTAATAACATTTTGTTTTCCATTTTTATGAAACAAAGTAAGAAGTAACATTTTTTATTGATGTAAAAGAAAACGAAAAACGTGTGTTTATGGTGTACTATCTGCTACATACCGCGGGTTACCGCAAAAAAATAAGTAATTAGTAATAACTACTCACCTGCCCTCCATTTGCTTTGCATTTGTAAATCTATGCTTATAGAGAGCACTCGCATTGTTTTAGGGATGAATTTTTCTAGTTTTAATAATAACTGCAGCCACGAAGTTTGTCCATATTGAGTTCTGTTTACTATTGTGCGGGAATAGATGCTTATCCAGGTATGAAAAGTATCCCAGATTATGATCCATTAATAAATTACCAATAACCAACGCATCAGTGATACCTTCGGTCTTGCTGATATCCATGGGCAATGGTGACTACTTACCATCAGGTGGCTCGTCTGCTCGTTTGTCGGCTATTAAAATTAAAAAAAAATTTATTGTGTGCATATTGATGTGACGACCCCACAGTCCAATTGGTAGTGAACCGGCCTGCCCAGCGAGGGGTCTCGGGTTCGATTCCCGGCCGGAGTAGACAGTTATGTGACAGAAATATAAATGTTTGTTCTCGGGTCATGGGTGTTTGTCCATATGTGTATGTCCATGCCAACCGCAACACAAGAAATCCTAGTGCGGGGGTGTGAGTGTGTAAACGTTTATTTATTTATATTTAACACAAATTATTTATCCAAAAATTTTATTCATCTTAACTTTATTTACCCTTTTCATTTATGTTTCTTTAGCAGTAACGCAAGGGTACTGCTCATTACATCGCAATTGTAAATATTATTTAAAACAAAATCCTTGGTTTTTCATGTAATACCAAATTTTAACATTACCTTGGCATTACCATTTACAAAGAAAAGGCGCTTTTATAGGGAGCCACTGAAACAAGATGTTGTGAAACATGCAAATACCTGGGTCAAACATTGCGTGAGATGCAAGCAAGAAATAAATTAGTTGAGGATATGAGTTACCGAGAACGCAGTTTGTTACTATGGGAGTGGGTGATGAAGATAACATTTTAATAACAATATATAGTGCATAATCATTTCATTAATTCAAATATAAGTTTGTTATATTGCTAACAATAATCTAATCTAAAAATGAAAATTATTAAAATTTATTTTTATTATTATTTAATAATTTGATTGAAATTATACTGAATTTGCATGCCAAAATTGGCAAAATATGTATGATGTAATATATATGTATGTATGTAGTTGATAGTATCAGGCGTTACTTTGCGGAAATTCATTGTTATTAAATCAGTATTAATTTACTTTGCAACAATCCGCAAGCACAATGTATGATGGTATATACTAGGGATGTTATGGATATGAAATTTCGGTTCCGGATATAGATACGGATGTATGAATAATATTTTACCGGTTTCGGTTACGGTTATGGATATGAAATTATTTCGGATTATCCGACTGTTTCGGATAATTTCGGTTACGGATATTAGATGATTTACTACTTCTAAAAATAATGTAATATATTTAAAAAGTTTGACTTTGTTTCTAAGTTTTATATGGTATTATAATGACAGATAAAACAAATTAAATAATAAAAACTGTCTACAATGAAAACAACGCGGCTAGAGTATCGGCTGGGTCTGCGTCAACCAGTCATAACGTGCTTTATTTAGACTCTGCCTCTATCCGAAATTATTTGAAACCTTTTTATCGGATTCGGTTACGGTTTCGGATATCCGATAGTTTCGGTTACAGTTACGGAGCTTCATAACATCCCTGGTATATACATCAATACATGCATAGAGCCTCCCTTCCTACCATAAAGGAAAACATGCATTTATGATAAATAAAAGTATACATATATGACAAATAAAAAAAATTATAAAATTTTATGTATGTTGGTAGTTACAGTCGTCGATATAAAGAACCGTTTACCATTCAGATTCGTCTACTTGTTTGTCGATATAAAAACAAAATTCACGATTTATAATACTCACCAACGAGCAATTACACTTAAAAATAAAGGTTGAACGAAATCTTAAAACTCTCATATTTCACCGACTTACGTTAAGCGATATTCCATTTAGCCACATATCTTTCCGCGGGAGAGTTACTGACTCACTTCCAGTGATGGCCAACTGGAGCGAAGTGGGCAGTAACAAGTAGCCCATTTATCTATACTCGAACAAGTTTCTAGTGTACTCCGCTCTGCTAGTGTATGTTTATTTTGAAAAGTTTCAGTACACTTTTGCGATACTCGACATAAATGAAAAGTTATGAGTGCGATAGTGTTATGATATTTATTGAACACGTCCATGACAGGGATGTAATGGATATCTGAAACATAAAAATATTCAATTTTGTTACAATATAAACGTGTTGGCAGTTCCGGCTGTTTTATATTTCTCGTGTAAGAAAGATTTGTTAGAGTATTTGCTGAACAACGAATGAAGCAATGGTCGCATGTTCCTCCTGCTGGAGTTCACTTGGCTCTTTATCACTCGTTTAAATTCCGATGATACTAGAGCGTGTCGGTGGGATTCCTGCCTGACTAACTACCATCTTGTATAATCCGCTGTCAATTTTTCTTACGTTCTTTACGTTTCTTACGTGTTTCGGTTGCAGAACTATCAAAAACTTAACTAACAAAAATTAACCACTTTGCTTTTTGGTCAATGTGTCGATAATGTCTTTTATGATATAGATGTTCGTGAGAGGCATTGACCACTAACCATCAAGAGGCCGTTTGATCATTATCCTACGGACCTACTGATGGCAAATTATCACTACCTGCTATGACATATGTGAAACCAAAGGCATTTGCAACACTTAGCCAGCTAAGAAGGAAACATTAAAACCGCAACCAAGATAACGTAAAAACTTCACTTTTTCTTTCAGAAGCAAGATGGTAACCAGCCAGGTAAAAGAACCGGAAACCTGGAATTAAATACAATAAATATGATACAGCACATACATACATTCTTTATTGCATACCAAATAAGAAACCAAAAGCTATCACTAAGTACTTAATAAATTCAGCGTTAGCAAAACTCGATAAGCCCTGGTAGCGATCTCCTCCAAAACTTTTGGGTAGCAAAGGACATTTTAAAGGCATGAGTGCAAAACTATTAACATTAAACATTTATGGTACATTTACATCTATATATACATACATACATTAATTGTAAATCGGGCGGTAAAACTAAGTGATATCCAACTTGATTCATTCATCGGTATAGTCTCATTCGTAGACCAGGAAAACAAATCAGAAGTAGATATCAAAGACATGTCAATAACATTGTTAAAAGTTTTAATATAATTATAACAGTTCAAATATATTGCACTGATATCTTCAGATTTGTGATTTGTTATAAATTTTAACAAAATTCAAATAGTTACAATTTAATTCTATAAATGATCCTAATACAAAGCATCCCTCAGATGAACATAACGAACGTACGTGAAATATATTGTAGGAGAGATAAGCGAAAGTTCAGATACAACGGTCCGGTCGTCTGATTGATCGCTCCCGCGGGCGTCTGTTTGTATCCGTTGAAGCTGGTACCGGTCAATTTTACTTCCAGTATAGCGTTGGAGAAAAGACGAAGTTATACAATGTAGATTTGTATTATTTACTAGTAACCAACCAGACCTTCGATTCGTGAAACAACTGATCGTCGCCACACCCGAAGCAGTCGTTACCCGGTTACTGATTGTTGCAAAAACCGAAGCAGTGGTTACCCGTTTACTGTTTATTGCAAAACCCGAAGCAATAGTTACCCGTTTACTGATTGTTGCAACACCCGAAGCTGTTATTACTCGTTTTTACTTGTCACTTTGTTTTTCGTTTTTTATGTCTAATGGTTAAAACCCTATGAAAATTTATGCATTTTTTTTAATGTCTCGAGTTGTCAATTTCATAAATTAAGGTTGTAATATAGTATATAACATTTTAAATATGAACAGTCACACATAGTGGAGTTTTCCATCGTAGAGACTAATGTTTGGGACTAGATAGTTTTCACATACAGACTAGGATTTAAAACCGGGAATTCCCGGAACCGAATATACCGGGAATTCCAGGAACTAGAATTTTTTCAGAACCGGAACTGAGGAGCCTAGTCCCAGATGTTTTGGGACTTTTTTTTCGGGTATTTTAAGTTACAAAATCATGCTAATTAATAAAATAACATCAAAAGTATGAAGATAATTATTGAACAGTATTATCATTAAGTTAAAGTACTCAAAATTTCATATAACATTGCATCGCCCAGCATCGTCTGAGTTTGGCTCAAGCTCGCTCTAGTTCGCGTCGCAACGTATCACTCGCTCGTACGTTATTTTTCTTCATTCGTCTGTCAGTCAGTCTGTGTTGTATTGTGGTGTAGTGTAGTTAGCTAGTCGCTTTTATAATTGTATAATATATGATTTTTACTAAGTGATTTATATTTCTTTACGTTCTTAACCATAAACATTTAAAATAATGTTATTAAAAATATTCAATTTACATAAAGTTGCTATCTTCCTGTATCCTAACTCCATTTTCGTTTTTTTGTGCAAGACTTTTTGGGAATTTGAAAGATTTTACTCTGGTATCGAAATTCCCGAAAGTCCGGGAATGCCCGGTTTCCCTCAGTTCTAAAAACACTAGTACGGACAGACAGACGGTCAGCAAGACATAGTAAATGGATTGAAATGATATAATATTTATGCGAAGATGGTTTTTAGAAATACTTTTCGAACGTCGAATTACGCCATCGCTTCAACAAATGCCTACCGTGAGTGGTCCTGAAAGAAAAAGCGGCAAGAAACTTCCGAGGAGTTTTTGTAATGGAATTTTATTATAAAAATTTCCACATCTACCCATGAAAGAACTTACCAGTTTTGTTTACTCTGAAATTTGGTAGAATCAGTTTAGCCTTATTCCTAATATTAAAATTGTGAACATTACTCTTCTGAAGAAAACTGTCAAATTATTTTTTAACGTACATTATATTATCTAAAATATATTGTGATGCCACAGTTGCAATAGTTCAGTTTTTGCCATAAAAGTTTTAAAATAACAGAATCTCGAAATCAACAACGGATAGAAGCTATAAACTTTCTTAACCATATTACATCAACCTTTTATATAATTCACTAAACTGAAGGATCAAGAAGGTACAAATCGCAGTACGAAATAATACTCGACGGGGCTCTTGTGGCTTGGTTTTGAAGCTATCCAATATAGAATGTCAAATAAAACGTTATTTTAAAATAATCGTAATTATAAAAATCATTACAATAAACGTAAAAGACACGTAAAGCGTAATAAAAAACAAAGACTCGAAAATGTACACTTATCTCGTAAATGTCTATCCCGGATTCGAACCCAAAACCTTCCGCTCACCAGAATTACCACCAAACCTTTCATTTTTTAATGTTACATTGCGACCACCATAAATAACCACGTCGAAGTGTTTATAATGAAATAAATCACAAAGCGAACATAACAATCAATTAACTCAAAACGCCTGACATTGCCTGAATAAATAAAAATAATAAAATTTTAAATAACTCAAATAAACGCTGTTACATTGTCACAAAGTGGAGATTTCCTCATAGTAAATTAATTGTAAGGACAAAGCAACAGTCAGAGAGCAAGCGAAATAGACTCTTAACTGAAGGAAATTAAACTTGCAATTTCGTACAAATTAGTTGACCTGAAATATTTGGACCCTTTTACTCCGAGTATACTTACGTCGTGAATGCTAATAATGTAGGGTCGCTTGCTTAAATTTATGGAATAATTAAAGTTAATTCTTAAGACTAAATTGTTCAATACTATAAATTCTCTTTTCCGTGGAATTTTGGGTGTTTGTAAATATTTTAGGAAACGATTCATAAAACAAATGTCTTGACTTCTTTATGCTAGGTCACTGTTAATAAAAAATAACCTTAATTAAATTAATAATTATGGTTTATGATTTTAAACTCCGTTTATTCAGAAACCATAGCTCATTATTATCTATTAAAATTATATGGATTAGCTTATCAAAAGGTATAAAATACTGTTTTTGATATTATATTTTTATTGTTAAAGATATAGTATTAATATTAGCTTTGGTTATTGTAAGCACATATCAAATGTTGCATATTGCTAGTTTATTGAAGAGAAAAACGGACTTCTAATTGAAAAGTTTGAATAGTTGCATACAATTCACAGCCGATTTCATTAACCTATTTAGCTTTTACTGCTCACTGCTGGTTAAAATATCAGTATTGGAACTGTTTTTTTTATTTTTATACGATAATTGATACATGCACATTTTTATCCATTAAATTGATATAATTGTCTTGTTTCGAGGGTCAATCGATTAAGAAAAAAGTACGGATAAATTGTTCAAAGGGTTCATTGGTGCCTTGGAATCAACTGTTATTTATTTTATTTTTCACATCATTTGGTAAAGAATACCTTTTGTTACGTGGGACGCACTAAAAGTTTCCGAAATCAGTAATAAAAAATACTATTAACGATCAAAAATGAATTTATTGTTTCTCAAAATATTCTTCTACCTTTGCGTCAATGCACTTTTTCATACGATTAAACCAATTTTGAAAACATTTGTGTCACACCTCCGTGTTAACGTCAGATACATGTTTTTCATACGCTTCGACAGCCTCTTCTAGTGTCGAAAATCGTTGATCGCATAATTGGTTCTTGATTTTTGGGAACAGAAAAAATTCCCACGGTGCTAGGTCAGGACTATGCTGGATGACGATTTCGCCTTCAAAAACTCATTTGTCTGTCTGGCCGTGTGGGAACTTGCATTATCGTGGTACAATATGATACGGCGCTTACCGTTATTTTCACGGATGTGTCAATAATCTCCGGTAAACAAATGCTCGTGTACCAGTCACTATTCACGGTACGACCATTTTCTAAAACAACATTCGCCACGTGTCCAGTTTTAATAAAAAAAGAAGCAATAATCCGCTTTGAGGCACTTTCCACGCGCGCCACTTTGGTTGGTTTCGGCTCATCTCGAAAGACCCATACGCTCAATTGCAACTTTATTTTGGGATCGTAGCTATAAATCCATGTTTCGTCACTTGTTAGTATGTCTCACACCAAATTTGAAGCCCCTTCGTTTTATCTGGCAAGCATACCATGGCATCAAGTGATGCGGTCCGTTTTTTGAGCAGTCAAATTGTGGGGGATCCATCGAGAACACAGCTTTCTCACACCCAAATGTTTGTGTAGGATTGACTGTATTTGACTCATTCCTATGGCCAAAGATGTCCAGATCTCATGGTAGGTCACATGCCTGTCTGTTTCGATCATACGGCGCACAGCATCAATGTTTTTGTGGTTCACAGCGATGCACGGGCGACCTTCGCGAATTTCATCGTGGAAATTGACACGACGACGTTTGAATTCCGCAAACCAGCTATAATTAGTTATCTTGCTTAATGCCTCTTCGCCAAAAGCAGGTTGAAGCCGAAGGAGGCTCTGCTGGGCTGTCAAATTACATTTAAAATCGTAAAAAAATTATGCAACTAAAATTTTCCCGAGTTAAATCCATTTTATTGTAATCACGTAATTTTTAAAATGACGCCACACTGTGAAAACCATTGACAATCTGATGAAACAAGTTGCATTCTACGACTAAAGAGTTCCATTTTTAAATGTTGTCATAACTTTTTAAATATTATTTATGTAAGTGGCCAATTCCGGAAAATTTTAGTGTGACTTATGTGTCACGTAAAAAATTGTATGCATTTACATAATTTATATGACAAGTTTGTTAAATTAAACAAGATCATTTTATAAGAGTTTTAATAATCGCAGAATGTATGAAACAACCGTAAAGTTACTATTAAATTAATATCAAATGAGACATATATTGTGGCCAATTTTTAAAATCAAATATTCACTCTTGAAAACCTTTGTGTTTTCATATATTCCTCTTGATTATACAAAACAATCGATCTAATGCACCCGTCAGCAAGACCGCAAGACTCGGTCTCGTTCGCTGAGAGGGGAACCTCGTATGTCTCACCACAGAATGTTTGAACTGTTGTTGAAAACTTTTAGTCGAACGCCACTTCGAATATTCTTCTACTGATACAAGTCGCTTTGAAATTCTAATTGATTCAATTGGAAAGATTGACGATGGAGATTTATTGAGTAAATCTTTCAGCATAGACTTGGTCAGTGAAAGAAAAATTTAATCAATACGAGGAATTCCAGACGTCAAAAACTGTTTTTAAAATTGTGCAGTTACCGATAAAAGTCATGTATAAAATAATAATACAATTCACTCATAAAAATGTTTAAGATAAATTTATTCTAAATAAATTTGATAACAATAGTGTCTTCGTGATAGATTTCTCTTGTTAGAAGTTGCTGGGTTTTATCCAACTTTAATCCCAGTGGTACTGATGCATGATGAAAAGTTTCTATATCTGTCTAGCCTAGCTACTATACTCTTAGCCCTGACGGGAAGAAGTTTCAGATTTTACTGTCGAGCTGTATAAAGTCCGTAGTCCGTACGATGGTATTCACTTTAAAAAACACTGGAAGCTCACTAGTGCACACAACTACGGGTGGCAGCACACGTCCAATCCATCCCTTGTCCGTCTCAATACTGACTTTGTAGATAATAAGTATTCCCAGTAGACAACTGCCTTCTCTACCGGTATATTTGAGATAATCTATTTTGTTATCGAATAGATAGATACACTTCAGATAGGAAGTTAAAATATGGATTCTGAGCTTTTTAAGCCGGCAATGACAACTTCGTTTACGGCTGTCAATAAGTTCTTAATGGTTCTTACCATAAAGCGATATGACCTGTCTGCTTACTAGCCGAGTATTACTGTAAAAAACATGGACAGCCCCTGTGTTTTTTTCGTACGTTCATCTTGCCTACAACTTAAAGGGGTCAATATAGTCAAGCAAGTGTGTTTCATTTTAATTCTTTTTGTTTATTCTTCTAAACCATAAAAAAACATAAAACAAAGCAAGTACAAGCATTCTCTACCAGTCTACCTTCTGTCTATAACGATAACTTATGACTTCGCTCGGATGTAATCTCTATCTCAGTCGCCAGTACAATTCTCCATTATAAAAATTCGTAATGTGATATATGAGCACACCCAACTTCGTTGCATCGTAAAAATACTGACACGCCATCAAAAGTAGTAATAATAATAACTCCTATCAAATGAATAACGTATCCAGAAAATTTTATTCCTCTCAATTGCATTTAAAAGAAGTTTATTTAGTGAAAGACAGCATATGAAACATTGTAACAGTCACTACAATACATCTTACGTACAAATAGATGAGGAGTACAAACAAGGAAATGCACCGAGTATTTGTCGTAATGAAGCACGATTGTTTCCACTGACGCACCTGATGTCGTTGCGACTCATTCTTTCCGCTCGTGTTCACTGACAAAAGAAGGCTTACAACGCCCGTGAGACGTGAAATCTGTTTTCGTCGATAAATCCTTAAACGTTCAGGCATCAAAGAACAAAAGGTCGCTCTGATGTTGACGTACTATTTTGAAACGTTTTAAAACGATTAACTTTGAGGCGCGCCCTTTTACGCTATTGAAATCGTTGATCCGTTCAGTTTAAAACCAGATGTTTAATCACATATCGGTATCAATATTTATTGAGAGTATGAAGAGTAAAAGAGATATCTCAAGTATCTCAGTACTTCATCATACCATAATGAACCGTGCCAAGCAATTTCATTTATGTAAGCCAAGAAAGTAAGTGTTTATGAAGATTGCATTGACATCAATGATGTTAAATTATTTCTTCTTCTAAATGTACACGAGTTTCAAGAATAAATCCATATCGAACAAGCGAATTCGATTTCACACCTTTTCAAATATAAGTGGTAAATTGAAGTTCGCGACTAGGATTGTGCCTGAAATTGTGATCGGTGGTCAAGGACATTATTTCATATACACGATCTTTTGTCCAGTGAAATGACGATATTCTACGACTATACTATGTACTAAATTCCACGATATCTTGTACTACTTTATACGCGTTCTACGCCCTGTAAGACGAAATTACTTTGAAACTGCATCTTTAATTTTGCAATCAAAACACGTGTCACGTTTTTAGTTATATAAATATGAGTCTTTCCTTAATTATTTTTTTCATAACAAAGCTTATTCAAAGGAGGTTATCATCTACCAATCCATAACGAACAATTGACTCCCAGGAAATTAAATTCCGTGCATATTGCATGTGCTTTTCAATATCTTTCTACTAAACTTTGGTGTCGTTTGCAATATTTTTTAATTCCAATATGGTTATGAGGGTGTTACCAGTTATGGTAAGGAGGAAGGGTGTGTGATGGTAGTGGCCTAGGTGAGCTAGGTCGCGCGTGTAGTCGTGGTGCAGGTAACACGAAACGAAGAAACAAAAACGGTCCGGACATAAACAGTTTATTTTATGAGCACAATAACAGTTTATACTACACAAAACACAACACGAGAAATTAACCATAGAATAAAGAAGGAGAGAGAGTGGTAGACAGTGAGAATGATAGCACAGGAAACAGTCTTAACATTGAAACACAAGCAAATGATAAATAGGCGCAGCGAGAGTACTAATAAGCGATTGTAGTTGAGCGATCAAGCGACTCGGGTGTTACGCGGGACGAAGGAAAGCCAACTGCCGGATGCCGAGCGCGGACTGAGCAGCGCGCGCGCCGGCCGATCCCGTTAGCGGGGTGTGAGAGGCGCGGAGAGCAGTGAAAAGGCCGCGCGGCTGCCCAGTCGGTGTTGGCAAAAATCGGCGAGTAAAGTGGCGCGTTGACTCCAAAACGCGCCAGGTTCGCGTCCGCGTGTGTGTATTTGAGTGGGTGTATGTATGTGTGTGATATGTAATGTGTAATGTATATAAAGTATAAACATAATATAATACATATGTGTAAGTGAGTGTGTATATGTAATATATATTATAAACTACATAAATACGTATGAATGTGGGACGAAGGTGCCCACACCAAATTAACTCATCACTCACAAATAACGATATATATTCGTTATAGACTAACAATGCTCACACCTACATTTTCTTTATGTTAAAAGCCGTCAAACGAGCAGACGAGCCATCTGATGGTAAGTGGTCACCGTCGCCCATGGACATCAACAAGATCAAAGGTATCACTGATGCTTTGTCGGCCAGGAAATGAGAAGAAGGTAAGAAAGAATGTACATGCAAATATAGCCCAAGTACACCATGACAGATTGCATATGTATGCAGTCCGTAAAATCACGTATATAGGCTTACTACCGAAGGTTTCCTGCACTGTTTCAAATGTAGATATTTAAGTCATACTAAAACGAAAACCAATAATTAAAGTGAACTTTATTTTTCTATAAAGTATAATATGTATTTATTCTTAATTTTGCTCAATGTTGCCTTGCGATCTGAGCATATTTATGTAATCCCCCTAAAATTTCTTGTTGTTCAAAGACGACAGGAAAGCCGGAGTTTAATTACATTCTTGAAAATTTCTCACAAGCGTAATGACGGAGTAAGCGGTCTTCATAATCTGCGGAAATAACGTTTTGAATAATTAATATATCTGAAGAGTACCGACCACCGCAAGATTAGGATCATGCAACAATATCTTCATACATTTTTAAAAAACACTACACTAATTCTTGTTTAAAATACGTACCTAAGTATAGTTCATAGTGATAATAAATAGCTGTTTAATATGTCACGTCAAATCACATTTATAATGCTAAAGAGAAACACTGGTGTTAAAAAAATAAAACATAAATATCGATGAATTAAAAATGTAACTTGGTATCGCGTTTAAATCAACAAAAATGTTTAACAACCGTTCAAAACTACAATTTAATGTAATTCCAGTGTAAAATATGTTTTCGACTGATGTGTTGTGCTAAGTTGTCTATAGTACACCAAGTCTACGGCTATTTATACCGGTAGCGGTGATAAGTGGCTTCACATTGCCCATAAACTTACCGATACAAAGGTTTCAAGGTTTAACGGAAACAGTTTCATCCCACTTATCGCTACCGGTGTATTGGCACGCTCCATGAAGAGCTTAAGGCTGCTTTTGTAACTCTTGCATCTCGATACCCACTCGCTGTCATACGCTGCGAACACTAGATTTTCACTCTATAAGTTAAGTTTAACGGGTTTATAGGAAAACTATCGTAATGTAATGGCAGTAAATAAATGAAAACAAAAATGTAACCTTAAAGTAAAATTCCCGTATTTTTATGGAAACAATATTTAATTTAATTTTGCATTAAGACGAACGAAGCAAATCTTCTACCAGACCACTGTCATTTTCATCTTAATTTACTGAGCTCAAAAAATACTCAATCTATAAACGTGTAACTATACATTTTCATATATGTTAAACTTTGGGTATGTTTAAAATAATTATTTTATGTAGATAGTAAATAGGCGAAAAGGCTCCAATTCTGTGGAAATTTAAGAAACAAGTCCGGGAATATTACCTTACACAACTCATTATATGATTCGCCTGAGTATATGATATGCATGTATTTTCACATATTTAAATATCTACTACCGGCCCCGTCCGACTTCGTTCAGCTTGGGCTATTAATTATATATTATACATGATTATTAAATTAGGCATCATTAGGTTTACTAATATTTTGCTCGTATATAGCCATCTATATATATATAGATATACATCTGCGCAACCACGTTTCCTCACTACATACCAATTATCATGAAGTTCGGTGAAGCGGTTGTTGAGTTATAACATACAGACAGACAGACAACAATTATCAAAATGTTCAAATTGATATCAGTGTATCATAAAACGAATATTTGTCATGAAATTAGACAAAAAATGGAATGTACAGACAGAGTTATTACAGATTTATATGGATAGATAGATTTTGTATAGCCTATCATCTGCGCAATCACGTGTTCTCACTACATACCAATTTTCACTAAGATTACATATAGTAACGTATTTTTAGATATTTTGCTAGATTATTGTAGTTAGAATATGGTATTTTATTAGGCTAAGCTAGGCTAGTTTGATATAACGAAATATGAAGTGTAAGGATTTCACTTTAATAAGTGGCAGAAGGTTTCGAGTTCAATCAACCCCTGCTAGTAGTGTTTTCTGCTAAACAACACACGAATCTATAGAGGACGGACCCTCATGTTGGAGGTCCAGCGCCGGCCCCCGGGTAGAGGGAGACGATCGTTTAGTTCCACGGATCTACTCAGTTTGTCGCCTATTGACAAAAAACATCAGAGTTATAATTCACCGTATCGTTAACGTCCATTGTTTTTGAAATATCATAAAGATAAACGGTAAACATCACATACACGGTTTGCTTTATTTTCTGCGTCATCTATGATTCTATTGCTTTCCGAGGATTCTTGAATTGACAAAAAAGACGTAGAATTTCGGAAATCAGTACAAATAGAGGGCAGAGCCGCCCACGGATCATTCAAATCTCGAATACGACAGCGAAGAGTTCTCTCCATGACGCGAAATACCTCATCAACAAGTACGACTACGACGGTTTATTAGAGTTGACGTACATTGTTATCAGCGTAATAAACTCTGTACGAAACAACTTTGACATTTCCACGAACCCGTGTATCTTGACACATAACAAACATTTTTCCTTGAAGTAGCAACGAAACCGTGTCAGTTATGAACAGAAAACCAAAGTAAGATTGTAATATTGAATATAAAATATTTTTGATTGATTATTTAATGTAAAATAATTAATAGTATAGATAATAGGGATATAGACAATGAGGTTCTAATATCATTTAAACTATAAACGGATTTTTATACAAAAATCGTGAAATTATACATTCTAAAACTTACCTAAATGCTTAATTTTAGTAACTCCAGACGCTCGGTAAAGGATAATAGGGTAAATACACGCTAACGAGTAGGGTAAAGTAGTAGTAGTAACTTAGTAGTAACGCTAAGGCTTTTGGGCAATCGCTTAAGTTTCATAGATACATCCGCCAATCTATGGATGTTTTAACCTTTCTCATCCTTGTACATTACAGAAACAGTAGTCACTTCCTGGCCGATAACGCAGCAGTGATACCTTTGGTATTGCTAAAGTTCATGGGCATCGGTGACCATCTACCATCAGGTGGCTCGTCTGCTCGTTTGTCGGCAATTGACATAAAAAAAACTTACCTCGCTTGTGAGCTGCCAAGCCAGGCTGGCACATATATTTGCAACGTCATCTCAGCCGAGTAAGCTAGCATGGAAACAACTTTTCTTTCCGGCTGTAAAACACGTAATGCAACACTAAGCAAGTCCAATCTGTAAACATTTTATGAGTGGTGAATCTAGTGCATATCCATATCTGAGCTAAGGACAAATCTTAAAGACAAGACAAATTACATGGTTAATTATCACACTTAGAATTAAGGTAACAACAACGAATAATTTTTAGGGCCCATAATTAGTGGCTCTTCTTTAAGACTGCAGTTGAATCTTAAGTATTATAATATTCGTATCATTTCAATTGTCAGGAGTGGTTATCGAAATCGAATCAAACACAGTACGTTATATTAGTAACTCTTGGAAGTCTTTTTAATTCTTCGTGAATATTTGTTTTCGGTCTTTATATTAGTTTGTAGGGAAAGAGGGATAAGTCAAAAATAAACTAGAAAAATTAAATTAAATCTTCGCTTTGGAAAATTCACCGGATTCTCCGGAGACAAAAAGTATGTTAGCGTTGACTCACAATATAAGTTACAAATATGCTTAGAATCATCTAAATCTGTCCAATGGTTTTAACGTTACACGTTTTCAGATAAATTCAAATTAAAAAAATACATGTTTTGGGTTTGATTCTGATAACAAAGTTCACCTACATCAAAATTTCCAATGGATTATCGATGTACAGTCCCGTTACATTTTCATTATTAGCATAGATGATACGCGTTATACTTCATCGCATTAAATATTTCTCGAGATCTTTCAATGTACTAAATTACAATAAACTCCTAAATAAACGAATTGCCTAACATCATTTATCACTTAAAAGATTAGATTTTAACCTCTGCACTTAGAATAAAGTAGTTATTAAACACAAATTACTTACTAACCAATTTTACTTGTTCCATAGTTAAAATTTTAGTTTACTAACATAATAAATTAATATGGAAAGTAAACGCTGCTTTAAAAGGAAATGCTCATTAAATGAACATTAAATATGCTCCAATATTTTTCTATCGCACTATTAAAACTTGTATGACTGTTACCTTTACAGAAATCTGAATGAATAGCGTAGATATAACTTTTAAAATTACTTTCAAAAACATTTTAATTTCACTGAAAGTACCCACGGGAACGCTTTGCTAAGCAAACATAATATTAAAATGGATATTAATGTGTAGTTCTGAAGGATCTGATTCCTACATACACAATGATACAAAAATTCTAAACAGTGTTATAATATATAATATGTATGTTCTTAAGAGTATAAAAGATTTCCAATCTTCGAACAGAAGCCATTCGAACAAATATTTATTGCTAATATAAAGAGCTGCGGAAACTAAAGCAAAGATTTTATTCCATAATGTTAGCTCTGAAACATTTACTTTTAGTCGTTTTATTTTTATGATGGTTTAGTAGGTACTAGTACATATATAATCAGGTTTATAGAAAATATTTATATATAACATTATATATAATATTTATAAATAACACACGTAGAAAATACAAATCAGAAACATTTCAGGCAGCAGAAAATGTAAATATATAAAACTGATAAGTTTAAATTACTACAAAAACATACCAAAAGAAGTGCACATAACACAGAACAATTATAGCTGATGATGTCATGATCTGGACTAATAATGCTAAACTGAAAATGTCTTGAACATCAGCACAATATCTTAAACAGAAATAAAGTTTAATTATTCTTAATTGGCACTAGTTGCTTAAAAGTTGAAATTATGTTTAACTATTATCACATTTTAGTAAAACTTACTGCAAAATAGATTCATAATGTCGTAGACAATAGTTAAGCTGACAGATTCGTACTGACTCCTGAACATCTTCTGACTTCTGATTTTTCCACTGCAAACTTCTCAATTCATAACCCAGAATCTTCATTTGTGTTACGGCATAGAACAACAATCCCGCAAAAAATGAATCTATACCAACGTTGTACATCATGTGCATATAGATTCCAATGAATTGATAAACAAATAAATATCCAAAATATTGTTGCTTTGTTTCGGTGCTAAGGAAATGGTACTTCGATACTGGTAATTGGATTTCGCTATCAACTGGCAGAAAATATAATAAAACTGATAAGATTGACCCGAAAAAGAAGCAGAAGTAGCATAGAAATGCGTCTAATTTCCAACAAATTTTGTAAATGCGTACAGCTTTCGCAACTATCTTTCGACCAACTTCATCGTTTCCTTTAAAAATATCACAATCAAGTGTTTCAAACAGTGCAAGTATTTCATTACGAAATAAAAATATAGTTGCTGCTTTTGTCACGATTGCTACTCCATTAAGATAGAACATTAGCTCTTCAATAATCAAATTCACTTGAGGGGGAGTGTTAAATAAATTTACTGTCAGCAAAGCATTATAAATAATCATAAACGGAAATAAGCAAAGGAATGAATAATACTTGTAATTTCTAGACTAACTTTCCGTCCCGAATTCCTAAAATTTTCCAACATTGAAAATTAATATTAAAACTGTGAGAAATAGATTCCTCCATTGCTACAATGTTCTTAGAGACCGGAGCAAACCTTTAACTTATATATGAACTCCGCGTCGTTTATTCAAATATTCAATTAGAAAAAATGCATAAGATGTAGCATATAATTTTGCGTTACAGCCGAATTTTGTCTTTACCGTAACTGCATACTTCCATAATTATGAAAATATATTAGTACTTGAATATTGTTATACTATAAAGGGAATTTTCAGATGAATATTTTGTTAAATACATATTTCTATCTAGAACTGTAATTGAATAGGCAACTACACTTTCACTTAGCGTTTCTGAAAAACATTAATGCCATTTTTTATAAAATCAATATCAACTTAAGAACCAAGCACCATTATACTGATTGTAATTAATTCAAATCAGTTATTTTAAAATTTGACCTAATTTTTTATTTCTACTTAATAAATTTTTTATACTGTTGAGGTATTTTCTGGGCATAAATATTTGACAAATACAAAAGTTATAATTTAGTTTTTACTTCTAAAAATATTGTACAATGTTTCTCTTTAATCTTTGTGTCTCATTACATTTTGTCTTGTTACGTCACGAAACAGAAATACGAATATTATCAAGATATGTTATTAAAATAGACGTCCTTTACAATTGTTACAAAGTACAAAAAGTAATGAAATTGGTTATAGAAGTGCTTTTTAACATAAACAAGTTCTAAATATTCTTATTTTTTACAATTAATTGTTGTTTCTACAATGCCGTCGCTATAG
This sequence comes from Megathymus violae, assembly GCA_003671415.1. Classification (NCBI taxonomy): domain Eukaryota; kingdom Metazoa; phylum Arthropoda; class Insecta; order Lepidoptera; family Hesperiidae; genus Megathymus; species Megathymus violae. The sequence goes on along the minus strand of PDGT01000063.1, from coordinate 21,963 downwards.
AACTTACGAGTAGTTCAGTCGGTTTGATCAGGAGTTTTATCCTTTTCTTGACAGATTGTTTAAGATTGACAAATACGAAACAAATGTAAATAATTACATAAAAAATATCAAAATTCTACTATTTTATTTCATAAAAATTCAATTGGGACTTACTTCGGACAAAATTCTGTTCAACAATATGTAAAATTAAAGAATTCTAAACTTCAATATAGGTATTCCTAAAATTTATCGGTGATAAATATTGTTTGTTTATTTTTTTTTATTTATCCTCAGTCGACAATAATCTGACATTGTAATGAAAAATAAACTAAGCTTTTTGAATTTAGTTAATAAATATATTTGTGTACCTATCTTAGCAGTTATACAATTTATTAAATGTTTTTTTTTTTCTACTTATCCACTCACCGAACTGTTTCTGTAGACTTGTAGAAAATCATATAACAGACGCATTCCAGACGCGGGTGATGCTATAATCTTTTGATAAAACATACTGAACAACAAAAATATATATAATTTTCAACTATTTTGCTACTCATAAATACCTAAAAAAAATCTTGAAATTACTTAATAATATAAAACACCCTTTATGATCACGGAATTTAATACCATTCTGTTGAATTTTTAGTAACAGTCTACACTGAGCCGTTAATTACGCTACTAAGTGTTGTATGCGTAATAAGTAGTCAAGTGACCGGTAAAATGTAAAAAGTTTTTATCACTTCTCAAAGTATCTACCTTCTTACATAAACCATTAAGTTTTAGAAATGCAAAAGACAAATAAAAATTTCGTCTTGATAGGTAATGAATAGGTTTCGATGTTGCAATGTGCGTGGGCAGCACTGACCACTTACAGTGCCTAACGAACATGGAACATTTGACGTCGCTGGTCTGGTCGTTTGTCGGATGTTACAGAAAAAAATTCTTGTTTAGATTTCTTATAGGTCCTGATGTTAATTTGTAACCGTCAATAAATAACAGTAAGAAAATAATAAGATACACGCAAGTAATACCGCCTACACCCCGATTCATCACGCTATCCTCTACTTTCATATTGCCACTGAGATGGAGCGAGAAATTGCATTGCTCTCCTGTTTCACGTAAATTCCAGAGATTAGTAAAATACTATGTAGAAATATTTTTGCAGTGAAATTTAGTTTGAGCACACCATGCTCACTGTGAACGCAAGTAGACAGTCATATTTGCATGGCACTGATTCGGGCAATATCGTATCCATTTGACATTTCTATTTCTTAGTTACATTATGGCATACAGTTTCTACGTCAGATAGCAGATGTCAATATTCTCAACAGAAATATAAAAGAACAGTAGCTACCTATTCAGAGATAAACTCAAATTCTTACAACTTATGTTATACACACAAAACTTATGTTATATGGATAAAACATTTGTACAGAATAGTTTCTTTTTAAATATACATGAAGAAATATAAAAAAATAAATAGAGATATTTGATGAAATACAATTATAATTATTACTGGTACTTTAGCCAAAGTCACATATGTCGCTGTTGTAACGTGCCATCTGTTTGAAAGAGATTCTAAAGTCAAACCATAGATGTCGTTACCTGTAACTTAAAATGATGTTCATTTACAAACATAAATTTAACGGGAAACTAAAACGGTAACTCAATTTCCATAATGACATTTTGAATACAATAAAACATAAAATTATGATAATTACAAAGATATACGTAAATAATTCATTTTTATGTGTGATCATTTTAAATGGATCCCAGTGCCTGAATTTTGGAATGTGAAATTTTGGCTTAAAATATAGGAACTAAATTTGTTCCTTACAAATGTTGACAAACTCTTAAAATATTTCTGGAGTCGGAAATTGGTTTACGCCATACAATATCTGGATGACAAAGAGTAGCGCTTCAAACGCAGCATAAAGCATTTCGTACCGGCCACTCTTCGATAAAAATAGCAGGTTTAAAGTTAGCCCCGTTCATTTACCTGAACTGTAATTTTTCTGTGCTATGGGTATGTTTTTCATATCAGAATTTAATTGATAGTGTATACTTTAGACGTAATTATACAATATATTATGATAATACGTAATTGTGAGATTTTTTGGGCTACCGACGATTGGTTTATTAAGCTAGGATCATGTTCTCAGACAGGTGCAACTGAGTAAAACGCAGAAGGGGATATAATTAATAAATGCAACGCAAATAAAGGTCAAAACATTCTTGTAACGCTTAAAGTGAACTTGGAAGAATATCAAAAATAATCAACATGAAACATAATAATCACATTGAAACTTGTACAAGAACCTCGGCCACACAACGAATATTGCCCAAACTTGCACATACAGCTCAAACCAAACTGATACAAGCTATTTAAATTAATCACACGATGAGTACTCTCCAAACAATAACGGCGTTGGCAGTATCCTCTAAAACTTAGTCTAGAAACTGGATCATAATAGCTTAAGCAACTTTCCTAGTGTCTGACTGTTCTGTTAACCGATACAATATTAATTTTGGATTAGAAAATCTTTAAGTGTAATGTTTCTTCAAGCTTATTAACTTAAAATCTGTTTTCAAATGCAATAACATTATTATTATTATAATTATTGCGACATTTTTATGGACAAACGAACAGGCTGACCATACATGGTAAAGGCTACTGATTAATTGTTAGGTCTACATTTTTTATCATTGTGTTAATTTGTAAAGCTCAGATAAACTTAACTTGAAAAACAAGTCAACGAAGTTTTTGGGAGTTTCCAAAAAATCGTAAACAGAGAAATTATACGAACGACTAATACATTATTGTATTTGTAGCAAAAAAAAAACATAGTTATCTTAATTTTCCAAAACATAACTTAACAAGGATATAAGTAACGTTTGCTTAATTTCAGGCATAAAAAAAAATTCTTTGGATAAAAGTATCTTACCGCCTTAATTAAATCTGAAATCACTGTATCTCAAAAACACCAAGTTTCATAAATTATAATATTTTAACATTTATTACAATACAAGAATTTTTTATGAAGCTTAGCATTTCGGCATGAATGAAGATTTATAACACAAAATGACAATCACTTAAATAGCAATGCTGTGGTCATTGTCCAACAAGAACAGTTCTCTAGCTAAAACATTATGTCCGTAAAAGGCATTTTCATCCTTAACAACTTGAAAAAATTTCCAGATGGAGAAGCAAAGTATTGTTTTACTTCAAAGTAATAAAAACAGTTGGACAATAATTACCGCAGTTATCACAGTTGGAAGAGCTCCTGAAATTAATATTTCAATCAAGTATAACGTTGGTGAATTCCTGCCGCAGAAACTGACCAGCGATATCTGAGCTTTCCTATTAACTCTTACTTTGTAAAGTTACACCGTAGCTAGAAGGTCTTACTATACCGGTGATCTTTCTACTGTATTATATCCTGCTGGATTCTAGAGGGGAGTAGATTAAAACAATGGACGCGTTTGCAATTTGGAAAGCGTTGCAACCCTTCGGGTGCGTTTTAATTGCAGGGGATGAGACGGTGGAATGGTACTTCTGAAATTTTCTGAGTAATTTTTAGAGCCACAGGTATTCGTGAGAGTTACTTGGAATACTAATAAGTTTGTTCGACATTTTGAAGTAGCTGCTATGCTCTTAGTGTTCGTGCAAACTTTTACACCGATTTCTTCATGAAACGTTTAAAGTCTATCCACTACACTGCATGATGTTATATAACGTTCCATATAAAGTGCTTTTGCCTTGAAACAAGAACTTGGATTCACATTGTCAGATGAAAATCATTTATAAACATAATGACTTACTTGGAATTAATTTGAAATTTTTCTTGTCATATATAACACAGTATGAAGTAGAGTTTCTTTACTTACCTCTTTAGCAATACTAATCTAAAGGTGTGAAAAGATCTATAGAACAATTGCTAGTTTGTAGGTTGAGTATATCTCATGAACTTGGAAAATAAAATCAAAATTTTGATTATTCAGTTTTAATATTTACAAGCAGGTACCAGTTAAAAAGTATTCATTACTCAAGTCACTACTTCTTATGTTATCACTTTGTCCTTATTGACTTAAAAAGTCCTGGGGCAGATTCCAATTATCTATTTGCACTATATTTCACACTGCTACATAAGCGTTTAGATATTATACAACATTATGTTATCCAAACCACCAAACGTTATCCAAACTTCCACTCCACGTGCTGTAAAAGTTTGTTAACAGCGTAATATATGCAGCATAAATCTAAACACTGTGCCATGTACGCGAACACAGCCAAGGTAAAAACTAACACTAGACTAAAACTTTAGCTAAATCGTTACATAAGCGTGGTGAAACAAATACGTGTCCCCGCCATACAATAATTCTTCAACTATATATTTCGACCTACAAATATTACACCACCAACTTATCATTGTGTTAGCTAGGCTTTTTGATGTTTTTTGTGAACAGCCTAAATTGTTACAAACATTTTTGCACAAAGATAAATTTATACATATACGCACATACATACGAGTATATACGCATATTTTTATATATATTTAATAAATTAAAACATACTACATATAGTATTAATAATAGGATACTTCAATTCAAGTTTTAGATTAAGATAAGGTATTTAAGTCTTTTGAAGGATTCAAAAGTTTCACAACGATTGATGGAAAAGGAGTAATAATATATATAGGTCTTTTAGTAAAAGACAGAATTGAGTACGGGTAGAAAAAGAATGGTTTACACAAGAAATGATTGTAAAAAGCATAAGGAAGTTAGAAGCGTTACTTAAAATATTGCGGGCCATGTATTACATAGTATACGGCATAATACAGCAAGTATTAGTAAGTGTTTCCGCGAAGTCGTAGTGAGAGCCTTGGCGATTTCACGAAATTATATTGTGCAGTGATTTGTCTTATGTGCTATTTAAGAGAAATCTAGTACTGAAGAAATACTCGTAATAGAGGTTAGCTAGCAATTATTTGTTTGGTCAAGACCTAGTATATTAACTCTATAGTCAAGACGATGATTTTCTTTGCTAGATGCCGATTGCTGGCTACATAAATTAATTATTACTATTTATATTTTTTATACTACAACTTTATTTTAATACTAGCACACCGCTCTCGCTTCGCAGGATATCTACGCCTTACGTTTAGAAATAGCACATGCATTAGGACTGGGTTTTTCTCATGATATGAATTAGACATACATATGCATAAATTTAAACCTTTTTTATTTATAGACGGATAGGAATTACATGAGTTTGAAATAATAGGTTATGATTACCGCAATACATAAGTGACAACCATAGAAATCTGTTAAGCCGTTTTTGAGATTAACGTGCACAAACAGCCAAACAGACAAAAATTGAAACAGGTATTGTTTTGGGTACTATTGCGTTAATAAAGGTCCCTGATAACAGTTTTTCTCACATACCGATCAGTTAGAATTTTATTATATGTATAGAAAATATTGCTAAACAACGCTTGTCCTGCCACCTGGCAACTTATAAGCTTACAAATCAAATTTTGTACCTACAAATATGATATATTTTTATTACATTCTCGTGAAATTGAACTTAAAGGTAAACGAAATCCGTTAACTTTATTGCCTTAGAAACGAAGTCAGAAATACGAAAATATTGGATCAGAATTGACTATAACATGCCCGCTTACAATGTTAGAGTCTGAAACATTTAGCTATAAACATTAAGTTATGATGTAGAAAAATGGTTTGAATATAGGTATCCAAGTGTGCACTTAAATCGACCGCTGTCCTATCGTTTATAAAAAGGTTAAGATAAAACTTATCGGGACAATGTTATGGTCTAGGATTCTGACATTTTTTCCCCCTAATCCTTATCTACATGAAATAGGTTTCATAGGATGGGGAGATTTTATAGCCCTATGCAGGATAATATTTGGATTTAAAAGCTCAACCATATGTTGGTAGATTAGTATTTTATTAACGCTATGAAACAATAAAACTTTAATATGTTATTAAAATCACTTAAAGTATTTATATATCTGTGAATAGCCAATATCATGTCAATTGTAATAATAATAATTGTTTCTTGTACTTCAAACAAGAAAGAAAGAAAATAATAAGGTATTCTAATAGGTCCTTATCTATGTAATTGTCGATTCTCTATACAGAGAACTTTGAAATCAAATATCGTTTGTTTTAAATTTTAGAATTTATTTCAAATTAAACCTACAAAACTTTTGCGAAGTCGCCTGTATAATTTGACTTCGATTTGACATCGTTCCGTTTACGACATAAACATAATATATTACGCTAGCATATTAACTTTATGGTTTACGACAATGTTTAGCGCTGCAGTTGTAGCCCAATGTATTCTACCCCTACCGAATGCACGGTGCATTTTTGATTCCAACATTTCTGGTCTGGAAATTGGGATTTAAATAATTCCGTGGATGGTGACAAACATAAGTCTGTAAGGAAGAATTGAAAACGCTAGTGGACGCAGAATTGACATTAACCACGTTTGTATCAGCAGCAGCCTGCGGTGTATGATAAAATTATGTTAATACATTGGCAAACAGAAAACCTCGATGAATCGAATGCATAGCCCAGAATTGATTACGGCTGATCGTCAGTACATTCTACGTTTAGTAAGATGATCATAAAGATAAAAAATTATATTCATAAACATTCAACGTTTCCTTATTGTTCTCTTTATATGTTTAGTTTGATCAGCGACAAACTGAATGTTATCAATTAACAGATCAATCGCCGTGAGTAATTGGGTGATATCGATATATAAATATAAAATTGTGAGTACCCATTACAATAATAATATAAATGTCGATGATACAAGCTTAAAAACTTGATGTAGATATACATTTGACTACATTCCAATTATATTAGTAACATCCTTACATATTTACCACCCAATTCAAGATTATGTTTCTTTATCAACGCATTAACACCATATTATTTACATAGCACATATTCCTACACATTTCCAACGAGAATGGTGGCACCATATTTAAAATACTTCACTCAAATCTGGATTACGTTTAACCCGCGTTAAGAGGCAGTTCCCCGTTTACTTAACGAGTTTAATTTGTTATGGATGGAATTTTCACTAATAGAACGTTGGGAATTAAATAATACTCCTTTAATTTAAATTTCAAGGTGCATTAGAGTTAGTCTAGCTGCAAATAAATATGAGGAGCTTAGTACGTATATATATCCATACTATGGATTAGACCATCCCACAAAAATGCATCCCTTCAAGACGTATTTCAAATTTCCGTCAGTACAGATCTCATTTTGCTCAGAATAAGCTCCAAAAAGCCTGAATAAATGATCTACAAACAACAGCCGTAGTTCTTTGCTGTAGTGTTTATTTAGGATATTACCAAATATTTAACATATTATTTGGTTTAATACCCTTCATTTAATGTTAGTACTTTTATTATTTCGTTAGTAGTCAGTACCATATTCGGTATTATAATTAAATAAATGATTTTTTTCTTCTCTCTTTCGTTTATTTGTAAAATAAAAATATTAAGGGCTAGTTACTTAGTTTACTCTAAATAGAAAACTTGAGTTATATCAGATGTTAAATAAGAACCTATATAAAAATTATGCAGATGCTTAATCACGCAGTAATTTAACTAGCGATGTAACGATCTTAGCCACTGAACGTAAGAATCTGTTGAATCTTGATTAGTACTGAATATGGCAACCACCATTGGGCACCAAACAACTTATGCTACTGATATGTATCATGCTGTGATAAAAAAAAAACAAAAATAAGAAAAAGAAGGAGGATAATTATTATTAATATGAATCTCATATCTATTATTATCAGCATTATAATATTTCTAATATTTTTTAAATTAAAAACTGAGCTGTGCATTTATTCACAATACAATAAGAAGTTCGCTGATATAATAAACGATGATTTTTTTATGATGACCTTTACTAAGATAAAACGACTTTAGAGTAAGTCATTCGACTGAGAAGTGGGAAATTAGCACCGAAACATGTTTTACTTCTCTGTAGATTATTCACATGAGTACAAAAATTGAGAAAAATAATTTGGTATACTTTAATAAATGACGCTTTGTTTTCTTGTTGTTACATGTCATGTCAATCTTCAAGTAGCACCATCGTAACATGTACTTAGAGATGCGCATCGTATCCTACATTCGATTTTAGAAAATATTCAACCCCATTCGTTATAATATTTATAACGCGTGATAAAACTTCCTCCTCTTTGCTCCTCTAACCTCAATTTTAAAATCCTATCCAGTCCACGCCTCGTATTAATTTTAAAAAAAGATTCAATGTTTCCGTAAAATTGGACGTTAATATTTGATAAATTGAAAGGTTAAGATAGGGTTTAAAGCGTCCTGATAGATTGAGTTATTTTTGTGCTGTTATTTTAATCACGGAATGACGTGCTATAAATAATTTATATCTACGGAAGTCATACATTAAAATCTTGAGCGAAATTTACGGCACCTGAGTATGAAAAAAAAATATTATTTTATTAGATTTCATCATGTTTACATTAAACTTTTCTTTAATCTATACCTTCTGAAGTTAATGTCTGCTAATATTTCTTTTAATGGTCAGATTTGTTTATATTGACAAATATAATTTCTATATTTACTCTGATTTTTTTCGTATAGCAAAAAATACATACCTATGTGTGATTTCCTCCAATCGACACGTAACCAGCGCAATAGTCGAATTTAACTTAACATTATAAATTAACTTAAAATATGGCCTAAGCCCAGCAATGGGACAATTATGAGTGTGATCATGATTTATATCATTTTCGTGAGATCTCAGTTCTTATCAAAGAACTACTTGATTTTATTATAACGTCATAATCCAAAGTAGCTTCGCTTCAAAAAATCTATGGCTAACGTTTATTAATAGCACCGACATGCCGGTCGGCATCTGAAATATTTTTCATTCATTTTTATTGGGCACGTAATATATTTAATGTTTATGTTATGAATTAGAAATATAATCATTGCATTTATTTCAAAAGTACAAATATTGTTTACTACTCTATTAATAAAATGTCAATACTTACATAAAATTCCCATTTCGGAAGAACGATCCGTTTGCAGTAACGAAAAGTAACTCAGTAGGTATTAACTGTAGTATTAACATAATAAAAGTTACGAATATGCCAAATTACATCTAAATATGTTCAACAGTCTCAATGATATATGCACAGACAGAATCCAGAGAGTCAGACAGACGAAAATAATTGGCTTATGCAAGTATATTGATAAAAGAGTCTACTTACACTAAAAAATTAAAAAAGTATATAATGTACCGGTCCCTTACAGTTTTACTATTAGTATTAGTAGTATTACTATTAGTATCTGAAATTACTACTTAATAAACGATGCTTAATTATTTAGACATACAATTTGACATAATTGTCATGTAATAGGATCCAAACCCATTTGAAATTCGATGTGTAGTTGAATTGTAAGTTAAACAGTAATTTACTCCCAAGCTTTCCTCGAACAGTGTTAGAGAACACTGATTAATTCCCACCTGTACAATTTGCCTCTATTGTCCGAACATACAGCTTCCGCCTGTTTCTTGTGTACGGAAATAATCCGGATCGATGTTTCCTTATTGTTCCCTTTCTGTTTTTAGTTCAAGTAGAAACTATTTGAACGTCAATATTTGCTATGGTTATTTATATAACTGCTAAACGATATGTGCCCGTTAAGGTAGAAAAAAAATCTCTACTTGTAAAAACTAAATAATATATTGTACTTTCACGTCCCTAATTTAAATAAAACAGTGCCAATTACGTTGTTGATAACATCAAAAATGCAGAATCAAACTAGCAGAAAACCTTACAGAATTTGTAATAATCACAAAAAGAAGAACTAAATATAAATTAATCATGATTTTTTTTGTGAATTATGTTACAAATGTATATCGAAGAAAAGGAACATTTTATTACATTAATCATTAAGGAAAAATTGAAACAAAAAAAAATATTTGTACTAGAGCTAAAGGGTTATTGAACTAGTGCGAGTACTATTAAGTATATTACTGTAATTTAACGTTGCCCTCGCTTATGAAATTAAACAACGCGCGGAGGAGACGCCACTGTGATTGGTATCTCAACTCTTTTGAAACAGCTACGTTTACATCGTTTCGGAGAAAAGCATATCTTAACACCCCTGAAGAACAACTTTCACAATTGCTACAACAACACGCAAAGCAGTTCGTCCAATACGTCATACATGAGGTCAAAGTAGGTAGATTTTTAGTCACCAGTGTGTGACACAATCGTGTAGATCTGTTTCTTTCAAATGAACATGAAATATAACACATACATTAACATACACTTGGTACCTTGTTTAACTTATTTACTACAGGTTCAAGCATGATGGCAATTTGCACGGTAGCACTGTCTAATGCGGGCTGAGGGGCTTTGATATTCTGATTACAGTGTAACTACGATAATTTATCTTGTTCCCGTTCGCTTGTATACGGAATGCAATAATGCATGCTCCTATTATGTATCCACGTTAAGCACTTCCATAAACAATTTACACCTTATTTCCTAATTTTCTGTTATATGTTATCATAATAACTACGTTATCATAATAACTTACTTCTTATAAGTTTATTCACAAAAGTTTCAAAATATACATAAAATAATTTTATTCGGCTTGAAAACTGTGGTAATCATCGTGAAAAGGTAACAATATCAATCATTACAATACGCGAAATTTACACACGAGTATGATATATTGATATAAAGGGTTACCCATCTCAGTGAGAGGTCAAAATCCAGCGATCCATCAATGAACCACTTCAACCTAGTTATTTATGTGTTATACAAAACACATCAATTATTTATTTGCGTTTGCGTAGCGTTCGAAAAACATACTGGTTTTTGCATATGAAAAGCTTTTTTGTGCAACATTATTTATCTGTGTCAATGATCCGTACCAATAATAAAATTGTAACAAGACAGATACTGTAAATAAAATATTTTTTATTAGCATTGTAATCGATATCTGAAGCTAAATAACGATTTTTGGATTTCATTTTCTTAGCAAAATTAACTAACGTATAGAAAACTCGGCCAATTTAAAATTTAGATTTACATAATGGATTAAACATATACGATTAATTCTTACCCGGAATCGGAAGTTGCTCGTGGAACAGAATATAAAAGTTATAAAAAAATTATTTCAAAGTCCAGTAAATAGTGTGTAAGTAAAGAGTATATAATCTGTCTTCCATTTTCGAAAATCAACGTATTGATATTGAATTGTCAGCTTTTAAACACTTTCTTCGAACCTTAACAACAAAGCCTGAGCCTGAATGTAAATTACGTCAGTACTTCTCCTTCTCAATAGTAGCACTGATTTCGTTACTCCCCACTAAAGCGAGAGCTAACATTTGATGCCCGTTCACATCCGCCTTGCATTTGCTGAGGTTGTGTTCTATGATTTTGCTTCAAATGTTCGAATGCATTAGGAGACAACCTCCAACGCTCGCCTACTTTGAATTGCAGACATAGTCTCTACATACTGTATCTACACACTTTTAAGTCTAAAATTATAAAGATTTTCTGTCCGTTTGCTGTTGAATATTTTGCTTATAATAAATGAATATGAACTTTGGAACATAATTCCCAGCGCACTGAAATATTGACTAGGATAAATTTGTCTCAGTATTCCCGAGTTGTAGCATTATTCCTCCGTGTACGAACGACTAATAGAGCTACTCATAACATGCGACGCTACCATACCTCCGCACTACATTAACAGCGGTGATGCTATACCCAAGTTATCAATTCAAATACTATGCTGCATCAGCGTAATTGAAGCTACAGTCAAAGGAACAAAGGATGTATATTTCAGATGTACCAATGGTTGAAATTTCAGACCAAACTATAGCGATGCTTTGACATATAAATCACAAAATTCTTAAATTTATTAATAAATAAGTACATTGTTATATCTACTCAAACAGAGCCAAATTTGTTTAGCGAAAACTATGAATGTGGTTTGCATTAGCGACTAGACGCCGGCGGACGTCCGTCGCATCACCCTAACATTAGTCTATGCATGTGCAGTGTTGCAAATATATCGTAACATTAGGAACATGTTCCACAAATATTGACTTCTCCTCGCCAAAAGCTCTTGATAAACCTGAATAAGACATTATTTTACAAATATAGTCTTTAGAGCTTTATACTAAATGTCACGACAATGAAGTGCTATTAGATACATACATACTGCAACATAAAACATAATATTACAATATTACTAGTTGTGAGGAGAAAAATTTTAGCTTTTGTTAATTACATATAGATGAGACATCGACTAACGGATCAAATAATTCCTGATAGATGTTCAGGAAAAATATTCCAATCAGTGAAAACAGCCACAAACGACTTGCAATATCACAAAGGTTGCGAAGAATATGGATGAAAAAGTTAATATGGGAGACCGCACGCGCGTTGCTGAGGAAAAAAAGATGGATGTTCGTGAATAATGTTCGGTCGCGAACTGTAGTAATGGACAGCACTAAATATTGCACCGAGGGAAAATAAATTACACCACTTTTTCAGACGCACAAAAAGCACTCTTCGTTTTCTCTTTCACGGGATCTCGAGCAGAAAAAGTTTAATATGTTCGCCGGACACTGATTGCGTAAGTGGCTTGGGAAGGTCGAATTGGTTACTGCGTTCTTACAATTTGTTTTTCGTCATAATTGTGAAATTCTCTCGTTTTAGTAGTTTTTTAATATACTAAATTCAAAGTAAAATTTGGTAACGCTGTTATATAACTTGAAAAATACAAAAAAATATTAATAAATCCACAACAAAAAGTTAAAAATTAAACCTAAGTACAGTAAAATAATCATAGCAGTAAACGTTGGTTGATTGGCATGTTTGTGGCAGCCCAGTCGTTTTTCAATATAGATGTTAATCCAGAGAGAGACTCTAGCATGCATCTCTAACTTTTCAAATTATACAATATTACAAATCAATGATCACTTGCGTCGGTAAAGGAAGACATTGAAAGGAATCCTGTACACCTGAGAGTTCTTCTTAACGTTCTCAAAGGTACGTGAAGTATGCCAATCCGCACTTGGCCAATAGCCAAGTTGGCCTCTTATGAGAGAAGACCCGAGTCCTGCATTAGGATAATATGGATTGCAATGATGAAGCCAATTGGTTTTTTATATTAGGTACGGTTAACATGAAAAAGAATTTCATTGACTATATTTAACAGTTTTTTGATAACAGTGTCAATTTGGAAAATACACACACACACACACATAACGTTGAAATAACGTTGTCAAAAGTGAAACATAATGAGTTTACGGACAGCTGCATACAAGCGCACTGGTCCAAGTTAAATTGGTGAGCGAGCATCGCTTTGGCTTTTGTAAGAGAATCAGCACCCCTTCAACGCTAAATGGATTTATTACCCGTACCGGTTCAGGTGGATGCTGTAATTACTCTTATTTCAACAGCCAGCTGTTTATTGTTCATAGTTGCAAAATTGGAAATACAACTTTATTTCTCCATCTGGCATAGAATTGAATAAACATTGTCTACCTTACTTTATAACTTTTTTGCATTATATTGTTATAGCAAAATTTCGTATACTCGTAATTTTTCGTTACTTCAGCCAGCATCAATATTGTTCCTTTCGTTCTGCGAAATACACTTATTTGACTAGATATTTCCATGATTGGTAATAATAATTCTTCATAAAAAGCGATTTTTTTAACTACAAAATTCCTAATATTTTAGGTTTATATACTACTATCCTTGTGCTCGTACTGAGAGTAATATAAATATAATAAGTGGGCAGTAAAGCTTGTTCCCTAAAGATTTAGTTTCAATCACTGGGCGGCTCCGCTCTTGATTAATGCATACTAAACAGCGCACACTCATTTCCCGGCACAGAGTCTTGCTACACCGCAAACCTTTTCAACTGGACTACGATGCTAATTTTAATGTTTTACATGCCTTTCTGCCTTTTACAAGTATCCTTTTGTAAGTACGGACGATATTTTTATTAAAAAATATATTCACACCGTGTTTATAAACTGAAATGTGTCAGATTAATTATCTAACTAAATTTTAGGTAACTAGCAGAGCATCGACCACATAACTTGAAGTATTAAAAACCGTTACATTGTTGCCAGTCAGCGGATGTGTAGTAGATCTCCAAAAACTGTTTGGATGAAACGATATATCGATGGACATCAAATGTTAACTTAATTTAGGTCATTTTCTTGCGTGAAATCTTAATGGAAGTACCAAAAAAATGTTAGTTAGTGCTCCATAGACAAGCGATGAATTTTCTTTATCAGTTTATCTTATTATTTTCTTTATTAGTTATTTGTAATTCGTACACGACATTCCGATTGCATCTCCTATTGTAGTGGCTTGTTTCAGTATTTCAGTTAGAAACTCACAAATCCCGTTCTATGTTGTTAACATTACATTCAAAGTCACTTAAGCTATGAAATCCTATCCTATCTTGTTTACATTTAAATATCCTAATCCCAACACCGGTGTGGGCAGCAATCAGTGGGCAGTAAAGCGTGTCCTGAGGGATTTAGTTTCAATCACGGAGCGGCCGCGCTCGTGATTAATGCATACTAAACAGTGCACTCGTTCTCGGCCGACTAAAAATTTACTAGCTTTTTTCTGTTTGTAAGAATAAGGACAAAGGCTTTTTTGTGCGGAATGATCTGCATGTCATTTTATGAGGCCATCTGTGTCTCCTTATATTACGCTCTAATTTTGTTTTTTAACCGATTATTTTTGCGCCGATATTTACGCATTAGATTGCCAATAAGTAATAAGATTAGACGCCTATATTTCAATTATAGCTTTGTTATATAACCATTAATATATTATGTTATATATATTCTCTGAAACTGTAAGAATAAAAATACTGAGTCAATTAATAAATACTACAAATAAATAACATTAATTTATTGAATATTTACAAGGTATTTTAGTAGTATTTTAAGTAATAGAATAATTATGAATGAATGGCTAAATAATCTATACTAAAAATTATTTAAATCAATAATAAAACTAAAATTGGGCCGAATCTGCTATCAATGCATTGCAATCATTGCTATCATGGACAATATCCAAATATAACTTACTTATTTAAAAATTATAATAACAAGTTATGGCATGCTGTTCCTCAAGTTTATATCATTTCCACTTGCGGAGAACACTGCAGTGAACGCTTCACGAACAAGTGTGCAAATAAGGCGTTTCGTCATTTCAAGTAACTGCGGGCAATTACCGGACAAGAGGCGCGGAAGAAAGCAATTTCTTGGTGTTGCTTAATTAAAAAATAACTGACTGATATTGCTGCGAACACAGCAATTTTAACGTGTTGAATCCAATGAGTTTCCCATTGTTTTAATAAAAAAATTATATAGATACCTATTTATTTTTATTATTATATGTAAAATTACTGAAAATGGGAACATTAATTTCAGTTTGATCTACTTGTAAATATTGTTTATTTGTATAACATTTTTTGTTACATCTGCCGATGAACCAATTTTTTTAGTAAAGTAAGTTATTCCAGAGCTTTAAAATTACTAATATTTTCGCGACTTTCCCCGCAGAAAATACTATTTCTCCTGGGTTTGTCTTGAAATAGCGACAATTAATTCTTCATGAGAGTCCAGTAATGATTCGTAATGTGAAAAAATGTTACGCTTTGAAGTGTTGCTGACTGTAACAATTTGCATATCGAGGAGATTATTTATATTTATATTTACTATTTCAACAGAATAATTTAACAGTAACTTCTATTATAATATTAGCATTACCTGTCTGTTATTCCCTGCTCAGACTCAGCGCGAGCGAATCAAATATTTAACTCGTTAAGACTATGTTCCTTAGTAGATAGCGGTAAATAGAAATCATGAGATTTAAAAGATAAATATTACCTTAACATCAACATAGAACTTCTATATTCTGTAGAACCGTTTCTTCCAAAGAAACAATTTTAGTTCTTTTTAAAACATGATCAATTCCAATGTCGTTATGTATTTCTCAAAACATACCTGCTGAAATAAGATGTAAAATAGTAATTTTGCTCGGAAAAAATTCGACTATGTGCTTAAAAATCCTCTCCCGGAGGGAATTACACGTCATCCGGTAAGGGTATAGATATACATATATTTTCAGCTCTAAAAATTCGCTACCAACTACATCGTTTACATATAAAGTATGTGAAAATTAAATTGCCGCGCTGCAGAGTGGGCCGCGTCTACTGAATGTCCCAAGTTGAGAGTACTTTAATTTTCCGGGGCGCAGTATGTGCCACAATGGACGAGCCTGCGGCCATCATTACGAAGTACGGCGCGTCTTTCATCCATAGCGTTACTTCGCCAACTTCGTTGTGCGATGCGTGAATGCGATTCGGGGCTTCAGAAATGCTAAAGCATATTTTCGTGTAAATAGTTACTAAAATTTTACTTTTAGTTTAAGTTGAAAAGCATAATTTGTGTTTCTTGAAACTGGGTTGACAACCATTCTTCGTAAAATTAATCTCATCAACTCACCGTTTTCTCTTTCCAAAACCTTCTTACCTTAGGAATTACTTAATAAGTTGTTCATTTGGGTACCTACTTTTGAATTAAAAAGTCAAGAGAAAAAAATTATTACCAAAACCTATTATTATACTGTAAATTTGTTTTTACTGCCTCCAAATTTCCTTGTTTTATATCGCAAACATTTGCAACACAATAATGTGTACAATCTTCTGTGTATACACTTACCCGCGTATTTTATTCACAAAGAATCAACATATAAATTTAGCTGTAAGCTCTTTTAACAATGCCTGAGAAAAATATATTGTTCGTTAAAATGCGGAAAAATTACTTTTTCAAATCAATTTATGATTAAATAAAAAATGTAAATGATCGTTTACACACTCACACCACCGCACTAGGATTCCCTGTATCGCGAGTGGCATGGACATAAATACAAATATGTCATTACAAACACCCATAACTCGAGAACAAACATTGCCCGGCCGGGAATCGAACCCGGGGTCGTCAAATCACATAATTATGTCCCAGAAATCAGTGTTATAGTATATTTACACGACTTACTTACAATGACTCTATTTCTTGTGACAGTTTGATAATCATTTCAATCAATAATTGCACGCGTCATGCATAAATGTAAAAACTAAATAGTGAATTCGTCACCTCAGCGCCTTGGTTAATGATTTATCAATCCTTGAGTCCAAGGCAACCTCACCCGCTCGTGGTTCACCTTGCTGAACGCACGGTTACTTCTATTGAAGGTCGCTAGACTCTGTATCGTCCAATTTGACCCACAGGATACTCATGTTAGTAAGACGCCCAACTAACTACCACCTTACTTCTCGAATCAACCGTGATATATTTTGGACGTGTTTCAGTGGCAGAGTCAGAGAGCCAGTAATAATCCAACTGCCAGTAATAATCCAGCTGCCAGTAATAATCCAGCTGCCAGTAATAATCCAGCTGCCAGTAATAATCCAGTATTACGGCTGACGACAGTGATCAATTACCATCAGGTGGTCATAATGCTCGTTAATGGGCTATTTACATTAAAATCGGTTGTATTGGGGTAGCCTAGAATACTAACCCCAATCCCATGTCGTCAGAACATGATGTCGTAAGACCCGACAAAAATCAGCCTGCTTGATGGTCGGATTTCGCGTAAGGATTATATTATCAATATTATTATTATGTCACTACGTCTAGTCTAGTCAGCCACCACCCTCCTGCTTCAGTCACCCGCTAACGACTCGGCGTGTTCAGACTGGGGGCTTGAGAATTAGTACTTTCTTTCTTTCCTCTCCTTTCTTGTCTGAAAATGCATCAGTGATACTTTTGATGTGCAGTTATTAATTACTAGCGGCCCGCCCGGACTTCGCATGGGTGTACGTTATCAATAGTTGCCGCAGCGTATGCGAAGAAACAAATTTTTAAGCAATTTCTTTTACACCTTGGTTCACGTTACTGAAGTTTTAGCTAAGATCCCTTATTTTTTCTAGTAATAAACATAGCCTATGTTACTCAGGGATAATGTAGCATTATAATGGTGAAAGGATTTTTAAAATCGGTTCAGTAGTTTTTGAGTTAATTCGTTACAAACATACAAAAATACAAAGCTTTCCTCTTAATAATATTAGTATAGAAGTATAGATATAGATGAGGAGTTATCTAAATAATTAGTCAAAAGATTATGGCTACTTCTACGATTGAAACTCTGTCAAGTCCGAAAAATAAAGTACACTTCCTTTTTTCGCTTCAATATGTAGTATCCTTAGTAGCGAATATATTAAAATAAATTTTAAAACACCAATTTGTTAAATTACTAAATTGGTCTTAGCACATTACAGGGATCTAATAAACACATATTTCATGGCAAGCGATATAGAAAATAAATGGGGTGGTGATTATATGTTCTAGTGAAATTAACGCGATGTTATTGAATACGAAATGAAGCAGATAGTTAGCTGGAACTCAACAATTACTGTAAGAACGAGTTAATTAACACGTTCTTCACTTTATAAAATTCATGTAAATATCTGTCAGTCGTTGTCGCGTTGTCGGATTTCTCAAAAAGCGACACGATTTAAATATTTTTGAATATTCGTTTTAAAATGACATCAATTTCAAAGTGTTTCAAAATAAATTTTAAGCTTTTGAAACTGTTTGGATTATGGCCAGGAAGAGCAATGACCAGAATATACAAATACTATTCTATAATTTTCATTTTCATTTCACTTTTTACGTACAATTTTTTGCTCATCCTAAACTTAGTGTACACTCCGCGAAAAATGGAGTTAATAATACGCGAAGTGATTTTTTTCTTTACCGAAGTAGCTGTTATGGCCAAAGTATTCACGATTCTTCGCATGCGAAAAAAACTGTTCGCCGTATTCGATATATTAGATTGTAACCATTTTGTAGGTGAAGACGACGTAAGTAGGCAAATTGTACAAGAACATGTTTCTAAGTACAAAACTTACTGGAAAATATACGCCATTTTGTCAAACTTCGCATATTCCTCACAAGTGTTTCTGCCAGTATTCGTATATTTGACATTCAAGACGAACTTAGAATTGCCGATATGTAAATACTATTTCTTGAACGCCAATGTTGTGCAAAAATATTTTGTGTTCTGGTTCGTTTACCAGTCCGTTGGCATGTATGGACACATGACTTACAATGTAAACGTAGATACATTAATATCTGGTTTGGTATTTATGGCCATTATTCAATTGCGCGTTATCAATTGCAAGTTTAAAAATTTAATAACGTGTTCTAAAAATTCCGAAATATCGAACGATTATGTTGACGAAAAACAAATTATTGAGTTAAATCGTATTTTGAAGCATTATGATATCTTACTGGAGTATGTGTTTATATTATTTGAATATTAAGATTTCATAACAATAATAAAGTGGATAAAACAGCTTCCAATTTATTAATTTCAGGTATTGTACATTAATTCAAGAAATATTCAACCTGACTTTATTCATTCAGTTTGGCATGGCTTCTGCAATAATTTGCGTTATACTATGCGGCCTAGTTTTAGTGAGTATTCCTATGCTTTTTTAATCTATACTAACATGTTTTCGGGAATTTCAATGTAGGCAAGTTTGATATCGATATAAAAAAAACCTTTACACATATTATACACTAGGCCTAAACATTTGGGAGTTTCTAAACTGTCGTTTTATGTGTCTGAACAACTACCTACATGAGACTTGAATCAACGAACTGATTTAAATAATTCCTCGCATATTTGGAACTTATAGATCAAAATCTAGAATATTTTTTACAAGAAGAAGTGGATTTGTTCCCACATAATTTTCCAAAGCGAACAGAAACTTAAATTTTACTTTAGTACTAGCAACTCCAACAAACGTTCATTTGATGTCTCAAGGTACAACTGTCGAAAGTTTTTATTTTCCATCTACCGCTCTAAATTTACCCTCAAACTAAAAATTTGTTCATTAATGGTATACGTTTGTTACTGCGTTACCTGTTTGTGTGAAATTTCAACTTTTTGTGTCCAATACATTCGTAGAAATTCGGCTGTTAGAGAGACGTGCAAGGTTCAACTAGAAGAATTTAATTTTTTTTTTTGTCATTTTTAAGGGTCCCGCCCTTAAAACGCGCTATTTGTGACAGTTGTCTAATCGAATGACGATACTATTATAATTGTGAAATCAATTTCTGGATTTTTTTTATAGAAAATCTTCGATTGATATTTACTCTTTGTTATGACTTTCCAGCCATCGACAACGGAATTTTTACTGTTTATGGTGTCATATCTAGTTGCTATGTTCACGCAAATTTTTGTGCCAGCTTGGTTAGGCACTCAACTAATTTACGAGGTAAGTTGGATACTTTTACACGTACACATCTAGCGTAAGGTATTTCAATTTTGAACGTGTGGTTGTAATATATACAGATTTCAATGTATTTTAAATTTAATTTTGATTTATGTCAAGAGTCAAGATTTAGTATTCGCGGCATACTGCAGCGAGTGGATGCGACGTTCGGAGAAGTTTAAATCTAGTATCAAGCTCTTTATGCAACGCGCCTACACCCAAATCCTACTCACTGGATGTGGGCTATTCCCATTGTCGCTTGATACTTTTGTGTCGGTAATAAAAACTATTTTAATTTTCCATGACATTAACATTAATTACTAAATGGGCAACTGCTTCATTAGATTTCTAGTCATCGTGTCAAGAGACGCTCTAGTTTAATTAGTTTTCATTTCCTTTAAAAAAATATTTGAATAATATTGATACTTAACATCATACTCAATAATGTGTGGGAATGTTTGAATTAAAAAAAAATGCATTATTATTAAATAACTTCTTTAAAACAACTTTAAGAATAAAACTTCCTTACGAAATCAATTATAACTTCTTAATTTGTAATTTACCGTAAAAAAGGTTCACAGTATGATTAACAATAAATGTATAGGAGATTTCATCTCCAAATTTCGACTGAAAAAAGTATTATTTCAAATATCCTTTGATATGATTTGGCTTATTAAGGCAACCTTACATTCGAACCAAATTATTTTTTTTAATCTTTTACATTTTTCAAAATAACCCAACGCTACAAAATTATTACAATGTGTGTAGTGAGTATATTTAATAAAACTTCTCAGTAATCTTCCTGTTTAAGCCATCATCTTGTATGTATAGATATACCAAAATTGCCGAGAACCATAAATAAAAAAGACAGACTGTTGACACTTAAATGTAATTGAACTAAAATAACTCTCATGTTATAGTATATTTAATAGATACATAAAAAATAATTAAATTTACAGGTTTTTTAAACGTTTGTTACAGATTTTGAAAACAGCTTACTCGTTTTTCACCCTCCTTTCCAGTTTTCAAGAACCTCAATGAACTGCGAAGTGATATTTATCGATTATACAGCTATTACATATTCAGTTCACATTCAACGACAATTTTTATTTATTTATTTTGGATGTTAAAATTGTTCAAAATTCATCGAAATATAATTTTTTTTTTTTAAGGTTTTCACTTCAAAGGATATTGTTTTAACTAGTTAAATGTAAAACTACAACTACAGGAAAATACATTGTTGCTTATCCGCTTTGAACCTAGAATCACGTACTATCCTTTCTAGATTAACGTAGTAGTACCAGTGTTTTCTTCTTACTACGTGATTGCACAGTTTATTGCTACACTGCCTTTATCCTCTTAGTCCACAGTTTCTCAACTGTAGATGTACTTCTGAGTGATAGAGTATAAGAAAATACATAATAGGAAAAGGAAACGAAATATATTCGTAAAGCAGGAAAATGGGAGTAGTGTATTGTTACGAAGCTTCTCGAAGTCGGCAGGCTTACGAAGTCTCTAGAAGGGTGGCCGA
>PDGT01000062.1:2248632-2266766 GCA_003671415.1 Megathymus violae | reverse complement strand
CAATTTAAATTTTGAGGTGAACGTTAAATTAATCTAGGTTTTCGTGACGGACCTTTGCGTACTAATTAGTCGAAGTTCATATTGCCGAACAATTTTGTCATGGCAAAAATTTTGTTAACTGGTCTTTTTAAAATCCAACTGATACGTTTCTACTGCTGACCAATATATGTATAACCAAACGAATTTTATTTATAATAAATATAATTTAGCTCCATGGCTACTAGTTTTAATCTAATATACCGTCATGACAAAAGCTGAAATAAAATACGCCGTCGTTTTGCATCCATCTGTCGTGATATATTTACTTCAAATCAACTTAATCAATTTGTAAATATTGAATCATTGAGTTTGTCCATCGAGTTTTGATTACACACGTGCAATATTGAATATTGATAAATGTCCTCCTGTCATAAAAATAACATCATACTTATTCGTGGGTGCAAGGCTTAATGTTAAATATAATATCATTGATAAGGAAAACAGTAATTACACCCAATTTTAATTTACGACAACTGCTGTTATTCATAAATAATTTGTGAGTTATAATTTAACGTATGAAGTAGAAATATATATTAAGAAGAAGTTTATTATGTTTTTATATTCATTAGCTACATCAGCTCCAGACAATTTTGGTAGGAGTCATTCTTTTCTTCCTTACTCATTCTGAGAAGAGACCAGTGCGTAGCAGCAACAGTTCGTTTACATGTTCCTTGCTTTTAATATTGTAATGGTAACATCTATATTAATATTAAAACTGCAACGGGGCCGAATTTGTATATACAATGTTTTGTGCATATTTTAATTTTAATTAGTCAGCATTTGTTCTCGACAGAGACACGTATCAGATTGAAACCTCTTAACAGCCTATTTATAGTGCTTGGGTATTTTGTTACTAACCTATATAATTGCTTATAATTGTGTCTACAAATATTCCCACAGAATATAAAATAAAATTTTGTATTAAGAGAGTTCTGTTAAGAGAGTAAACAATTTTAATACTGGTTTTGTACTGAATGTGTTTCTAACTTATAATTAAGAAAACCGATCCCAAAAACAACAAAATGAGACAAACATAAAAGTTATTCGATGCTTGATATATAGTAAAGTAGTATTTGTAAACGTTTTGTGTAGGTTTACTAAAGCGAATGCAGGCGGGTTGTCAGCCGTTAGTGTAAAAAAAATAAAGTATGTCAATCAAATTTAATTACAGAAGAAAATAGAATCTACGTAAATGGAACACAAAAACGAGAAACAATCGTTCTTTTTTGACTATCATATTTTTATTCTGTCCAAATAAGGAGTTTCCGAGAATAAGTTTTCCACGCTACATATTCTTTTTTATGGTACCTACTGGCAGCATTAGCACAAAAATTGACGATGTATAGCTGTATTTCATACTTCATTACATACCATTTCTTCGTCACAACATCTCATGCTTTTGGAGCTCTCTGCCCCACTCTACAGAGTTTCTTACATACCTTTGTTTTAGGGATAGTATTTATTCTTTTCGATTTGTTTTTATCCGAATCTCTGGGTTTTATGAACCGCAATTTTTATAACACAAATAATAATCGTATATATTTTTGTATATTTTAAGGTTTTGCGTATAATCTACGCTTTATGCAATAGTTCGCTGTTGTCGATTCTAGCCGAAATCAATGCGAGACCGCGATTGCACGAGATATTTTCTGATTGTTTATCCCATGTATCTCGTTTTACTATTAACTTTTTAATATTAACGCTTGGAATTCAACTGTCGCTAATACCTTATCTGAAATTCGAAATCTAATATAGTAACAATTGAAATGAGTTACACAATACGTATTAAGACAGAGACACGTATTTTTAGCGTTCATTGATCATTGTAGCAATAACTATCTTAAGTACAAAACTCAGCTTCCGACTAACATAATTTAGTTTGGATTCTGGCCGTGCTTTTACTTTTGGAAATTAATATCTATGTGTTTTAGAAATTAATTATCATTACTCTATAAATCCTGTATATCATGGAATAGGCACTTAGTTAGCCTGGTAGATCCACATTTAACTCTGTTAATTCTAAAAGTACATCCCAACTCGGCAACAAAACTATGGATTGTCATGATGTCATGAACAATAAATTAGCATGAAATTATTGTCATATTATTTAGTTTAATCCAAATAAAATCCAATATCGAATTGAAAAGATTTCCAAGTCGTAGAATTGCTGTTATTTGATGTTATAGTAAAATATCGCTCAATAAATATACTGACGTGTCTACAGCGACAGAAAAAACTACGCAAATGGATCTAAAAATATTGCGATCGCCAGTAGCTAAAGCCGAATCTGATAAATCAATAAGGGCAGCGAACTCAAAGCTAAAAGTAACCTAACATCCACGATCTTATTGACCATCGTTACTCATTCTAATGTGGACATAAATTGGGGACTACCGCGAACTCATGTTGAACCCTACTCGAGTCAACTCTACTAATGTAGTGTGCAGACGAGTTGTATTTATTAACTAACATTTACTTCGAAATAGTGGTCATCATTGAAGCTATAACACCGCATCTTATTTATAAAGTCTTCAATTTGTTAGTTAGCGCGATGGCCGGGCAAGGGTTCAATTTCGTAATTGAAGAAACTTAGAGCCTACTCAACTCGTAGCCTACTTAAGGGTTAGGGGTTAAACCAATTATCTGATGTTTTTAAGACGACCGAAGGCCTTCGACATGGTATACGACTGCTATATTTGACCAGTTGCGATTGCTTAGCGTGCCCCCCGAAGCTTGGAAGCTCTCGAGAAATTTTACCTCTAGCGGTCACTTATACAATTACCAAGCACGCCCGTGGTAACTTCACTCGCTCGACCATTTGCGATCAATAATAGCTGTGACTGTACAAGACCATGACGTCTCATTTAAAATGTTACTTGTAAATAAAAAATACCGTGTACGGTTAAAAGGAATTTTGTCATGTAAATGTTATATTGCGTACTGTTATGATACCGTAAAATCTAGTGAGATTTATTTTAAATTCACTTTCATCCCAAATATTTTTAGATCGTCTTTGTCTTCTTCTTTTGGATTAGATACAAGTTCAAATTTTTCCGAACAGAACTTGGACACTCTGACAGCACTTTCGGTGGCTCTCAGCAAGTCCTCATGTGCGCAGCTATCAGGGCAAGTGGGACAGGACACTGGGTGTTCCATTGTTTACGGGGAGGCACCACACACACATGCATCGATTCCTCTTCCAGAAAAGCCTCACCTGCACAGATTGTTTTAGCTGCGGCCAACTCGTGTCCGGAGCCTACTTTAAGCTTTCCATGTTACTTTAGATCATTACAAAAAAAGAAAAGGTCGCGATTTTGAATAATTTGACTTTGAAACATTGTTTGAAGAAATTTTACAGGATTCTGGTACTGTGACACCCGTAATTTCACAATATAGAATATATGTATTATTAATCGCAATTATGCATTTTTAGGCAAGTAAACCTTTTGTACGTCATAAACGACAGTTGGATTTTAGATCTCGAAGTGGTAAGACGCGAACTTTGATGTGGAAAAGTTAATTTAATAAACTACTTAGTAGTGAGTTGAATTTTTTTTAAAAAACCAAAAGCAGTACTCCCTCACAACAGTATGTTGCAACTAATTATTGTTTATAAATATTATAAATAATTTAATCCATAAATTGATGATTTAGTTTTTCTCACAAATATTTACTTAGGTGGTATAGTTATTGCTAGATATATGTAATAAGTAGTAGTGAAAGTTCAATATGCTTCAAGCATGTCCACCGCAAATCGGGATTTATTGACATTTATATTGGCCGCGATGCATCCGACCCGTCCGAACTGTCGTGTATATATTGCATGCATGTTTCATTACAGAAATTAAAAAGTGTCCTTTAACATTTTGGTTACATTATAATATTGACTTCGTTAAGACATTGCTTAAAAATCCCTTAAAATGTATATTTCTAAGTAGTTTTTTTTGTAAGGCTATGTTGGTACTGAGCTAACATTTATGTTTTGAAAATAATCGTGTTTGAGATAAGTATATTACAATATAGTATGATTAAAGCAACCTGATTCCATTAAACGAAGTTTCCTGATTATGTTACTAGATACTTCATATTTAATTTGCGCAATAAAAAAGAGAAAGGTTATTTTGTCGAACGTTGTTTTATATGAAATAGTTTTGTATTGTGTGCATATATAATTTTTATGTGAAATAATTGTTTTCGAAGCCGTTTTCTTTGCTGCTATTGGATCATAAGTAATAAGTTCAATAGGATAAGGTCGGATAACACAAGCCAGGATAGAACCGGAAGGAAAAGCACAGAATGGCACGGATGGAGACTTATCAGAATTAGAAAAAAAATATCGAAATAACTTCTAAAATTAAGGGTCATGCAATTAGACTCCAGAATTAGAAGAATCAGAAATCCATGCTATCGTGCGAAAGTTTTATTTTCAAATTGTCACTGTCAAAAACATCCGGAAATTATAATCAGGTGGAACTCCTAACCTAAATTTTAATATGATCTTTTTAGTTTTTCCACGAGCTCAATATTTTTTAAACCTTTCTTTAATCAGCTACAACCCATAATCTGAGCCCGGTAATTAAACATGAACTTCACCTTATTCCGACTGAGAAGGTGACTTAATAACCAACCCCAGTGTCGTAAGTACCTACGACATTTGATGGTTTCCAAAATGGTATATAAACTGCTATCTAACGACCTAGATTGAAGGCTGGACGTGACCCCTGAAATACGAATTTTTTTTGCCAGTAGTTCGGTGGTCTGACAGGAACCTTTGCAAGTAAATCATGTTCTAATGTATTCGTGTATTGTTATTGTAAATACGAAAACCAAAGTCAGGCAGATTATGCAGAAGAACTAGTGTTCGAAATTCGAGCAATAATTATTAAATAACGTTCTATTACCAATTTTTTTATTAGAGCTTCTCAATAGCTACTAAAACAATCATCATTATCATCATCTCAGCAGGACAACGTTCACTGCTGGGCATTGGCCTCCCCCAAGGATCTCCCCAACGATCGGTCCTGCGCTGCCTTCAGCCAGTGGCTACCCACGACCTTCACCAGTTTGACGGTCCATCTCGTTGAGGGTCTACCCACTGAGAGTCGCCCGGTGCGTGGTCGCCATTCGAGAACCTTTCCACGCCAACTGCCATCGGTTCTCCTAACTATGTGTCCTGCCCACTGCCACTTCAGCTGGGCAATCCTTCGAGTAATGTCGGTAACTTTAGTTTGCCTACGGATCTCATCGTTTCTGATTCGATCACGTAAGGAAATACCGAACATTGCTTTCTCCATTGTCCGCTGGGTGACCTTGAGCCTTCTTATGAGACCCATAGTTAGTGGCCATATTTCGCTTCCGTATATTATCACTGGTAATACACATTAGTCAAAAACTTTCGTCTTGAGTCATTGCGGAAGCTTGGACGCGAAGATTTTCCGTATTTGCCCGAACGCTGCCCATCCGAGCTGGATACGGCGAGAGATCTCTTTCTCGAAGTTGGACTTACCTAACTGGATTGTTTGTCCTAGGTAAACGTAATGGTCAACAACTTCGAGTGTAATGTTCCCAACTTTAATAGGAATGGTTTTTGTCTTGTCCATATTCATCTTAAGACTCACTCTTTGAGAAGCATTACTGAGATCTTCGAGCATTGTGATCTTCCAAGGTCTCAGCCATGAGGACCACGTCATCGGCGAACCGAAGGTGGGTTAGGTACTCGCCGTTTATATTGATGCAGAGTCCTCTTCAGTCCAGAAACTTAAAAATATCTTCCAACGCAGCGGTGAACAGTTTCGGAGAAATAACATCTCCCTGTCTCGCTGGAGTTGGATGGGATTGGAGTTCTGGTTCTAGAGTCGAACTGACATAGTGGCGTTTTTGTATAGGTACCTTAGCACCTCAATGTACCTGTAGTCCACTTGGCACTTTTGGAGAGACCGCAGCACCGCCCATGTCTCGACCGTATCAAAGGCCTTCTCATAGTCCACAAACGCCAAGCAAAGTGGCAAGTTATACTCTTCCGTCTTTTGTATAACCTGACGTAGCGTATGAATGTGGTTTATGGTAGTATAACCTTTCCGGAAACTCGCTTGTTCGGGAGGTTGGAAGTCGTCAAGACAATTTGTAGACATGGCTCAGAAGCGATATGGGTCTATAGTTCTTCAGGAGGGTGTTGTGACCCTTTTTGAAGGAAAGTACCTCGCTTCTGCTCCATGCCTTCGGCATTTTGCCCTCGATGATGACGGAGTTAAAAAGCTTTTGGAGGACTTTAAGTATTGGCTTGCCACCCGCTCTCAAAAGCTCTGTTGTGATTCCGTCATCAGCCGCCGCCTTGTTGTTTTTCTGTTGTTTGAGAGCAATACTAATCTCGTACAGGCTGATGTCCGGGATATCTTCCGTGTAATGTCGGGTAAGCTTGGCTCTGGGATCTTTAGCCTCACTTTCAATAGGCGTTTGCGTGGCATACAACTTCCCGTAGAAACTCTCAATCGCCCTCAGGATTTCAGTCTTCGTTGAAACGATGCTACCATCCTCAGTTTTTAGCTTTGTCACCTGGCTACGCTCAACACAGATCTCTTGCGAACACTTTGGAACCTTTGTTCCGCGCAATGGCCTCTTTAATACGTTCTGTATTAAATCAGCGTAGGTCGTTCTTTAGCATGTTTGAGATCCGCCTATTTAGCTGCCGATAGTGACCTGCTTGCGCTGAGTCTTGAAGCCTCATCTCACGTCTCTGTTCCATGAGTTCGATGGTCTGATCGGAGAGTTTCTTTAATTTTGGACGACGGGTTCTAAAATATTTAGACCCCACCGTGCGGGCAGTGTCAACCACCATGTTGTGCAAATCATCCACATCTACGCTACTCTCAAGGGCTTGGAAGCGGTTATGAAGCTCGAGTTAAAAGCTCTCGGAGTCTTAGATTTGGGCAGGTACTGGTTGAGAGTTGTTTTCATCAGTTGAGACCTTTCAAGCTTGACGTCGATATTCAATGTGCCTCGCATCAATCGGTGATGGCTTCCTGTTGATAGCGTTGATCACTGAGACATCATTGAATATGTGCTTTTTCGTCGACGTGATGAAATCTATCTCATTTCTGATTGTACCATCGGGGCTCATCCAGGTCCATTTCCGCTTTTCCGACTTCTTAAAGAAGGAGTTCATCATAAAGAGATCCTCCTTCTCCATGAAGTCGATCAGCATCTGGCCTCTAACGTTCCGTTGCCATACTCCAAATTTTCCCACTCTTAACGCATTACCGCATCGTTTCCCCAACTTGGCGTTGAAATCCCCCATCACAACTGTGCAGTGGATTTGTAGCTATGTATGGCTTTCGAAATCTCCTCATACATAGCCTCCACTTCGTCATCAGGGTGTGCCGAGGTCGGAGCATAAACTTGAATGATTTTAAGTAAATATCGAGTCGATATTTTCAATATCAAGTACGCTACCCTCGTCGACACACTTCCGATGGTAACCACGTTGTTGACAAGGGACTTGTGGACCATAAACCCGACTCCACCAAGGGACTGTTGCTCGCCCTCCTGGTAGTATAGTAAGTTACCGGAATTTGGAATTATCGATTCCTCCCCCTCTCTTCGGACTTCTGATAACCCAATTATATCCCAACGTAACTTACTAACAGCTTCTTCAAACTCTATTAACTTCGCGTCGGTCCGCAGTGTGCGCGTGTTATATGTTGCCAGGTCGATTCGTCGGTGTTGGCAGCCGAATCTTACCCGGGGATTCTTAGCACCCCTTACCCCGCCGTTGCCGAACCCGCTGTCATAGTCAGGAACAACGGGGCTGCCGGGGACTAGGGGCCGATTCTTTTTGGACATTTCCATAAGGGGGGTTAATTGCCTTAATCGCTACGCTTGGCAGGCGGGTTGGTGATCGCAGTGAGGCCAAGATTATGGGAGACGCTGCTGCCCATCTCCTAGTTGGCATTTTATTTCCTTAGATGATTCTTACGTCACCCACGATAAGAGATGGGGTGGTACTATTCTATGCCGGCACCACACGGCCACCACACTAAACAAATAAATACAGTAAATCGGTTGATAAACAGAGGATAAAAAGATACTGAACTGCCTATTTATATATAGACTATAGAAATCTTCTTCGCAAATTAACTCTCACTGCTGGATTCGGGTCTTCTCTCATATTAAAACTGTTTATATCAATCGCGGACATTATACTTTTTAAGTATAACGGGTACTCACGATTTAAGTGTATCACGATTGTTTGTGTAACAAAAACACAAAAATCGTTAATTAATATTACAGCATTACTTAATTTATATATTTGCAAGATTTGTAAAACAGTATTTATAATTTAGTTTCGATCTAAAGCGTATTAAGTGTAAATAATATTACTTCGAATTTGAAAATACGTTATTTGTACGTTAGCAATCAAGATAAAGTGATTATAGTTGTATCAAGGTTTGGGTTAAGTCCTTATAGATATTAAGATAGAGATTATATATACAAATAAAATCCTGAAATAGCAATTATTTTAGCATATTTGACCATTGATCATACGGAGAATTCATCAAAAGGAATAGAAAAGAAACGTTCATCCACCATTCGCTTAGATTTCTTGTATCGTTGATGGCAAGGACACACATTACTTATACCTCACAAATAACCAAAACTCGCGAGAAAACATAACATAATATTCGTTACATAAGTCTTTTACATTGTCACATAAGTCTAGTTCTGCCGGGAATTGAACCCAGGATGACTCGTTCATCAACGCGGGTAATTTACAACGTAGGCATCAGTTTAAAAAATATTGCTATGAAATAAATTTAAAAAAAGATATATAAAATGTTTTTTTTTTATTTAAAGCTGTTTTGTAGGCAGTATGACACATTGAATAGCAGGGTAAAACCTATACCAAAACTTAGTGTACTAAAAGTTAGTTTATTACTTTACGTTTACTAAAATCGTTAAAACATTACAGATCCAATTTACTTTACGGGTTCATTTGAGTGTTCAATTAAAATAAATTAAATTCAATCAATCAATTATAGGAATAACAGACTTAGAGAATGAGCTGTACGCAGTTTGTATTTTATTTATTAGTAATCATGTTTAGTTTTATGCTTATGCTGTTATAATCTATATGCTGCTATAGTTATATGCTAGCTATGTATGATAGTTTTATGCATTTAATGAGTCGATAAACATAAAATACTGTGTCTTCATCTTTCTTTAACGATAAGTTCTTCAGATGATCAATGTTCTATATAGAAAATTACTTGTTTCTCGCACCAAAGAACATAATACATACTTTTAAAATGTAGGTTTCAATTCAACACGTCTTTGTGTACTCCGTATCACGTAGCGGCGTGTACAATAAACATCCTCTAAGATACGTGTCTTCCTCCAGTTTCTCATCAAAGCTCTATTCCGAAACTTGCAAACTAAATCAACAGGCTTCCACGCATGCGTATACCAACCAAAGCCGGAGCACTTACAAAGTTTGCAGTCGGCGTGTTTCGGCAATATTGGTCGGTTGTTGGAGTATGTTTTTAGTGTTGTCGGTTACGATTTATAAGTTGGCTAACTGTGTTAAAAGACAATGGATTACACAACACAGATCGTGTTCCTCATACTTTGTGCCAGTTTGTATTACATTATTATTACCTTTTCTTGCTTTTATTTCATATTATTTTGTTAGTGCGTTGCGTGTCGAAAGTTTTTGCCGCGAATACCTAATTTTCACGTCAGCGTTGACTTTAATTATAGCCCGATGTTACTTTTCCGACGTCGTATATTTTATTCGCAATTATTGATGTTCGTTTGTAGAAATATTATTGCTCCACTTTTATTTTCAGGGAAGTTATTATGGTTAGAATTTTTAATTTATTACTATTAATTTCCAATGATAAGATATTTTTTACATGGTTAAGGTAATCCTTGGCAACAATCCCACCTGATAGTAAGTGGTGATGAAGTCTAATATGTCGAACGCACTAACTTATAAAAGCCTCTCCTCTTATAAGATACAAATTATCAGGAATATTTTAGATTTCATTTGACATTTTTATTTCATACGATACGATAAATTAATTCATAACGCTATATATAAGCGCCCAAAAATAGTTTAAAAATCAGTTTGGATAAATAAACAGTTCATTGGATTAAATTAATTATTTAGAAACCTCTCATCACATTAGTTCTTTCCGACAAAAACAGTGAGCGAGCAATATAGATTAAAGGGCGATCGGATCGGCCGCGAGTTGAATACAGAAATCTATAGTAATATACTTACGTGAGTAATAATAACAAAGCAGTACGTTTCAATTTCCCTGAAAGCTTTAACTCCATACACGTTCGTTATGACGACTATGTTTTATTCATGCATTCGAAAGATAAGTTATCCAAACAGCATCTTTATCATCGCTTGGACGTAAAGATTTTCCCATTTACATTTTGTTTCTTTTGTAGTTCTACCAGTAAGTACGTTCGTACTTTTGCCCATTGTACGTGAGTAATGTTTATTTTATTTTAAATATGATCATTTTATTTAAACCTTAACTAAGTTTCAATGTTAGGTTTCCAGCTTTGTTCCGAAAATTTCTTGACACATCACACATGATCAAAAGTATTCGATTAATGATCCATATCCAATAAAAATAACAGAAAGTAAAAATTAATTAAGTAAATTCTATGAGTTCCTGTTGTGTTTAACACTTACTTACACTTTAACAAGTCTAATTACATAACTCTGGTAACTCTTGGATATTTTGTTATGAGGGCTAATTTCATGCAGTTTATTACAATTCATATAATAAAATTATGACCTACTACGTCTGCTTGATTGATTGTACGTGTTCGGTCCTTTTTTTGTCAATTTTTAATTAATAATATTTTGAAATTTTTGGGACATAAGTTTTTGTTACAAATAAATTATGAAAGTATTATAATGTTTGATATTATTTATACGTATTTAAAAATATCCAACGTTTATTTTAAGTAAGTTTAGTTTTGAGATTATCTCAAAAACTGTGTAGCGAATAAATAAATAATTGAAAATTTTAAAGCTGGAGTAATAAATATTACGTTAAAAAATAAATTTTGATGAACTGTAATACCTCCCGCTATATTATAAGTAAAAAAATACTATTAATTTACTTTGCAACTAATAAATACATTGTAAATTTATTTTGCGAACAATCTGGCTAAATAAATTTAATTTTAATTACGTTTTCGAGCTCTAAGAAATTTAAGAAATACACTAAAATTCAAATTAAATACTTTAATATTTTTTTAAATACACCGTTCACCGTTCATCATCTTCAAAATGTAACAAGTTGCGATGGACCCATTTTGATTTTTCTAAGAACCATTGAAATCTGTTGATAGCTTAGCTTGATTAGCTCGAGATATATCGTACAAAAATACTTACCTGTGTTTGCGTAATGAAACACGTACATTGTCATTATTATATTCTGCTGAGGTTACTGCGCGTTTTTAATAGTATATTTCGATACTAGTGCGGAATGTCTCATTTCTTCACGAACCTTTGGCTTGGGTCAACAATAGGGACGAGTGGAAATTACAATTCCGCACGTATATCGAACGACGTTTTTTAATACATTAGCGAAAAAATAAAAGAACGAAATAAATCATTTTTTAAAATTTAAATCATTAAAAAAATGCAGAAATGTAATATCCCGTGAGTTAATTTCTTTTTTTAGAGAAATTGGCAGGGCAACGGGTCCTATGCATTTAGCCAATTCAATGTTAAATCATATAATCAATTTTAAATTCAAATTTAAATCATGTATTAATAGTATTTAAACAACCACACAAAAAATTATGCATTTGGAGGTTATATATGCAGAAGGAAAATAAAAAACACTAATGCAGAAAAGAATAACTTTCCGCACGCTGAACACACATGGAAAACTATTTTTTGAGCAAATGTATTTAAAAGTCATTCGATACACGATCCGAATTGTCATTTCCACTCGTCCCTATTGTTGACCCGCGCCTTCGGCTCGTGTCAACGAACCGGGATTCCTGAAGAAATGACATACTTTCAACACTTGTATCGAAATGTACTGTTCCATCACCATTGATTGGTTTCATTGTTTCTTCATGGAGCCAGTCAATCGGACTTAAAATAATTTTGATTATAAATCATCAGTAATACAAGGGATTTTCTTCATTTATTGGCTGGTGGTGCTCACAGTAGTATAGTGTTGACAACACTGTGTTCCCTAGTCTTCGAAACCTGGGACTTTTTTATGAATACTATTCTATCTTATAACAAATTAAAGATGATAGTAAGAAGTTGTATGCTGCGATTTATAATTTATGCAGCATAAAATTCTGCCCTAAGTCTACAAGAATTACTCTTACTCCTTATTTATTTTTCCTAAGCCTATGTATTGGCTTTATTGATCTTGAGCGTATCCAAAATGATTGTATTAGTTATTTGTATGCGAATTTCGCAAATTTTCTATTAAAATGAAATTTAATTGTTGTACATCTTAGCTAATTTACGTTAAATCCGTGAGTCCCTTTGTACCTCCGTGGTATCTACTACTATCTTATAGCTATCATGTAATAACTATCTTATAGTTATCACGTACTGTAAGATGGGTATCACGGAGATACGAAAAGACGTTTGTCGCTGTTTCTCCCGTAACCACCTACTGATCTTCCAATATTCGTTCTATTTACATCTTTACACACCTCGTCCTTGTGGCACAACTTAATAAATCTTACTACGATTTGTCTTCGGTACTCCTTACTCTTTACACCATTCATAAGAAAAGTTGATGATCAGGTTATCTTAAAAACCAAATGAACACTATCTTTCTTCTAAATCTACTGTTTTTCTACTTCCTTTTTTATATTGCTTCCTTGTTTTCCCCATTTTCACTGTTATGTTAATAGAATGTTATTTGTATGTATGTATGCGCAATTGTACATGCGTAGAACTATCAAATATATGTGTTTGTAATTTTTCTGTTTTATTTTATGTTGAACGGTACGGTTTTGACTCCTGACCGACACATATGTACATTTATGTGACAAATAAATGTGTGACGTCGGGCCAAAGAGTGTCTATGATGTTATATTTGTGTACGTCCGTACGACCAGCAATGCAGAGAATCTTAGTGCGGGAATATGAGTATATGACCGTTTATTATTTATTTATTAATATTAACCTATAACTTGTCTGGTTGCTTATTTCTCTTTTTTCTTGTTTGTGGAAAGATCGCTTAATGCAAAAAGGTTGTCTGTCATTTCATTTTTATTTCTTGTACTTTATGTGTGTATTTTAGTGTATACAAACTAAGGATGTTAAGGATATGAAATTATTTCGGATTAATCATTTCGGTTACGGATATTGAATAATTATGGACTTGTAAAAAAAATATAATTTATCTACAAGTTAACATTTTAACTTTGTCTGGGTATTTTTTGGTATTATAATAATGGAAAAAACCTTAAAAATTAAATAATAAAAACTATCTAAAGATGAAAGCGACGTGGTTAGTGACCGGGTTCGGCCGACGAAAATCTGTCATAACGTGTTTCATTTCGATTTAGATTCTGCCCCTTTCCGAAATTTTTCGAAACATTTTTATCGGCTTCGGTTACGGTTTCGCATTATTTTTATTTCTTATATCCGATTGTTTCGGTTACTGTTTTGGAGCTCCGTACCATCCCTGGTATAAACAATAAAGAGTTAAATAAATAAACATAATAATCATTTGTAGCTTTGTAAGTATACCAACATAAATTCATTTCCAGTCAGGAAATAAATTTATCTGTGTATTATAATACTTTGGTATTTGTTGGATTGGAATCGAATTTTCGAAAACTGTATTCCCGAATTCGTACACAAACATGAAATATTAATTCAGCGAATGAAAAAAAAATTGATCGCAGCATGTGTGTATAAACTTTATATTTTACAGAATGTGTTGCGGTAAACATAAAACAGATAGAAGTGCCAGCATTAGTTGAGATTGGCACCGAATTTGTCATACTGGACTGCCAATACAGCATAGACGCTGTCTCATCTCGAGCAGGGTTGGTAATGAAGTGGTTCTTCAACGGATCTTCCGGCCTTGTGTACCAGTGGATACCGCCTCTCAGGCCGCAGGTCATCGGCCTTCTAAAGGGCAAAGTCGATATGAACTTCAGAATATCCGGTAAGTCAATTTTATCAACTATGTTAGTAGTAATCAAACTATTCTATTACGTATGTACCTGACTAGAATCTCTCCACTACTCAATTTCAGTCGCGTAGACTCGCATCCTTCATATTAGTTTCGGCACTGTAATGAAGTAATGTGGAATACGTGTAGAATGTTCAAACACTTTTATAAGCACGCTTGTATTACTATTTAATTGGAACCTACATCCAGGCAAGACAACGTCAACAAGAGTAACTTAATAATATATTAGGCGGAAAAGCGTATTTATTTGTCATGCATTATTTTTCGTCATCTACATTTAGGTACAACAATCATTAATATTTTTTAAGTAATGAAACCATTGCCATTCTTTAGGAACTCGATGCTTTTTGCCTAAAAACTAAATACTTGTAACAAAATTAAATGAAATCCTGGAAATGTTTTCAATGGTTCCATAATGTAACACCTATTTTAAGGATATTCTGAAAAATTTGAATTATGGAATTTAAATTCATTTAAGTTTTAGTATATTGAATATAAAAATATACATTGCCTTGATCCTTTTGTCCGGGTGCCATTATTTTTATTTATATGTTTCTATTCTGTGACTGTCATTTTCTTGATACCTTAAAAGATTTCAGTCACAAGAAACTACAGATATTGTTTTATGAATCAAATAAGAATAACGTCTTATGGTAGAGGTAAATTTATATTATAAATATATATTATAGCGGAGGTAAATTTTTGCAATTCTTTGTTTCGTGATAATATATTGAGATCGACAGAGAAACACTGGTAAAAGCGGAGAGGAGCTACGCATAATATTTTGGTGAATAGCGACAGTAGTCTTGCAAGCATGATCGATTTTCTGTCGTACCAAGTAGCTTTTAATACATTGTAGGACCTCCATATATATATATATCTACACATAATATTCTCATCGTGTAAATATGATCATTATCTCCTCATTTCAATAATTATGTCATTTGTTGTTGCTTCAGATGAACCGTTGCAAATGTACAGAGCTATTAAAATACTGAAGCCAAGTACAGATCTGAGCGGGAACTATACGTGCGTTGTATCGACTTTTTTAGAAGAAGATAGGCAAACGCGTCCCATGCTGGTATATAGTGAGTAAAATTAATTTCTATACAGTGCGTTGCCGGCTGAGAAGGAAATGATGGTAATGATCTTGAAGAACTTCATGCCACATTGAGCCAATATCGCTGTGGGAATAGCGATTGTTTTGATGGTTTACCGATGGTGGTGTGCTTAAAATAAAAAGTAAATTGTAAGTCTGTTGACAGTTCTGGTAAACTATATAGAAGGATAACTTTCATACATTATCCTGTAACTATTTTGGTAGTCATTCTGCCTACTGAGCGAGGAGTCCCAGGTTCGATATCTTTCATGGTATTTGTGTGACAGATAAATGTTTGTATTCAGGTCAACGGCTAGTATGGGCCATTAATTTAGATATTTCTAGTGCGGGGATGTGGGGGTGTGAGTTGAAAATTTACATATAGAGCAATAACTATTACTTGTTTTTATGAACTCCTAGTGCATACGGTGTAATATAAAGTATGTATTAGTGTGTTTGTAATTATTTAGTTAATCCATTTTTAATGCGAGTAATTTGAAAAAGTAATGCGAATATAAGTAATTATCAGATACGTTGTCTCTTGGGGAGAAAAGCCGTCGTGAGAGTTGCATTGGCTTCCCTGCACATTTCGATTTTAATTCTATCTCGGAAACGTGGTACAATGAAATACGAAATAAATTGTTCCCCACCGCAGGAATGGCATTCCGAACATTTGGTGGTTTTCACGGGGTTATTTATAATTTACTAGTAACCTACTTCTTTACGGGACTCCTATAGTGGAACCGTGATGTTTACATTCACAATTATTAACCGCACTTGAAACAATTGTTACTTATTTTTACTAGGCGTATAAATAATTGAGTGAGTACAGCCGACAGTGGTAAGTGGCCACGAGCATACGGAGATGTAACCATGAGTGATCATACACGAATGAATGATCTCTCTCGTCTCGGTGTTTCACGGCGGAAAACAGTGGCCAGCGTCGATAATCCAAATAATGGTACCGTCCAGTACAAAGAATAATGGATAGTTCGAGTGACGAGAACCTCACTCCTGCAAGTGGTTAAAAATCAATTATTAAAGTTGGACTACATTCGGCCTAAAAGCCCATCGTTAGCGCAGCAGATTTGTTTTGCTGGTGCTATCAGAACGGTCTTTACAATAATAAAAGGAAGGCTATCAAGGCGAAGGCTAAAAGAAAGTCAAAATAAGGAATGGTTAACTATTTAACAAAGAATAAAGCATACCTACATCTATATACCGTGCAAACTTAGCTAGAATAATAATAGTGAATAATATATGTGCCATTTAAACCTTACCCTAGATCGTCAATTTAGTAATACACAATTAATTAATTTCAAGCTTTTAAATTAAAAGAAAATGGCAATGTTGTTTCGTTAAGGCACGCCAAGTCTCTCGTGCATTGCTTTAGGCATCAACTGTAACTGACCCGTGTCTGTACCGTAATAGAAAATACAAAAAAAATTGTAATGAATTACGTTCCAATTTAAATACTCTTAGCAATTACTCGTGTTGAGACAGACAGATACTATGTTTTATATTATGTAGCAGTAGTAAGCCGAAGTGTTTAGTAATTGCTTTAAGTGATCCTATTTACCGATTGATAGTATCCTTCTGTTATTTTCCATTTACAACATCGCTAGAGAGGTTATGTGATGTAAGGCATTCTTGTCCCCACCAGGGATCTAATCTTCCCATACTGCCAGTTGACAGAAGTGTACCAGGTTCGGTTCTTGTTTGAGGCAGAATCAGATATACGTGACGTATAAATGTTTACTTTCGGGTGTTGGTCGGTTGTGATGTTTTAATTGATTACGAGCGGTGCCATCCGCTACACAAGAAATCGTTATGCGGGGGTTTTGAGTTTGTAAGTGTTTGTGATAGAACGGGGCTTAAGGGCTCCTTCCATCCACGAGTCCAAACCAAGATCCTGTGCTACACGTACGCGCTATTCATCAGCTAATGAAGTAATGGTGCTCGGCACCTTCTGTTGGAGCTCGCTGGACTCTGTAGCACCTATTTCAATCTTAACGATACTCGTGAACGATGGTAGGGTCATTTACTTATCCATTTCGTTACTAGCTTGCTTCTAGAATCCAACGTTCAGAATTTTACATGTTTTGGTTGCAGAGTGGCAATGCTAGTTAGTGATGCGTGGGCCTCCCGTTCGGTTCTGAACTGTATACGCGTCAGTCATGCTTTTGATGTTAAACATGTTTTGATGTTGACAGTTACCATCAGTCATAAAAAAGTATATCTAACGAACCAGATATAAACTATTGACAATATTTGTTACAAATCCATGTGTCAATCTATATGCGTAAGGCATTCAATAGGCAATATATCGATTAGTTATTACGTAGTCGTGATTAGTAATTTGAATAATAAGTTATTTAAGTACTTCGATCCAATCAGTTCTAATACTCGTTTAAATCAGAATCTTACTGGGATGAAATTAAACACTGATCCAATGAAGCAGTCTACAAAGGTTACTTTATGTACTGATGGAAATAGTTAACACAATTTGAAGAAAATTCTCTGCACGTCTTATCTTTTACTCCCTCTCGTATGTTCAGAGGAACTCGTATTACACTCGTTTACGCTCCGTTTCTGCTGCGAAGTAATAGGTTATAGAGTTATGACGTTGGCTTTAACGGCTCTGTACTCGTTGTATTACATATGAAAGTTTGTCTTATTGCGTCAGATATTATTAAACCCTTAGTTTTTTATACTTGTGTGTATAAAATGTTGGAAGGCACGTCACCGAGCAGTGTTACAAATGTTTACAGACTCCACTGAACACT
>PDGT01000062.1:2193534-2241335 GCA_003671415.1 Megathymus violae | reverse complement strand
ATTGTATTGTATCCTTATAGTAGTAATTTACGTAACAGGCTGTTATTGTTGTGTCGCCGCAACATCGGATGATTTTCCATGATTATAAAATACTGTGGTATTAGTCTATACAACCTATAAATATACAAATAAATCGTCAACTTACTAAATTTATTTAATGTTAAGCTGTTAAACAAGCGTCAAACTTTCAACGTCACATCTCTTGCCTACAAGATCCTAATCTAATAGTATGAATTAAAGCTCTGATTGATAATTTTTGAAACAAATCAAAATTAAAATTCGGGAATAAGACAAGGCGATTTTTTTTTTGATTATCCTGAACAATGAATTTCGGGTAAGACTTCAGGCCGGGGCATTCATTTATATAGTAGGTAATTGTTTAATCTAGGATCTTGGTTATTTTTAAGTGTTAATTGTGTATGTCTATAGTACTCGTCACACGTGGTGTTCTACTG
The DNA here is from genome assembly GCA_003671415.1 of Megathymus violae. Taxonomy (NCBI): domain Eukaryota; kingdom Metazoa; phylum Arthropoda; class Insecta; order Lepidoptera; family Hesperiidae; genus Megathymus; species Megathymus violae. Next base: position 2,240,880 of record PDGT01000062.1, on the reverse strand, counting down.
CAGGGTATAAATATATAAATAGCTAATTTGATCATTAAACAGCTCTTCATATCAACGTCCATTATAGTCGGCGACACTTCAAGATAGCACCCAATAACATCGAGTTAACAACAAGAAAATCAATTAATTATGTAGATATAATAAGGGAATCAGTTCAAGGGTTTTGAATTGTTATATTGTTAATTTGCACTTAAAATAATTGATTGTTATTTTTTAAATACATAGGTATTTAACATTAAGGGCCTATGAATAAACTTTTATATGTTGATTGTGTTATTAATTATCATATCCAAGTATCGAATTACCTATAACCTAGTTCTTAGTTCTCGTGGTTCTACATCTGCCGTTGTTTTATGTAGATTTCTAAAGTTTTTAATAAATGAATAAATATAACCAATAAGTATCACTCGATTCGGTGACGAAAAACTTTGTGAGGAAACCTGCGTATCTGAGAGTTCCCCATAATTCTTAAAGGTAGGTAAAGTCTGCTAAACCAAACTTGGTCAATATGGCGCACTATGGCCTATTATATACATTCTGAGATGAGACCCAGCCTAGCAGTGGGACAATTATGGGTTGTAATGATGATGATATTTATTTATTTCATATTCATAATAATTTTGTTATTGTTCCAAATACTTACCTTAAAGACTCAATGATGTTACGTTGTTAGCAATTTACTCAAAAGTTGATCGAGAAACTTACTATTTGTGAAGATAAATTTTCTTAAGATTAAATGGAATCATAGAATAATATTTCCGACTGCTTTAGTGTTTTGACATAGATAAGATTTTTTAAATATAAATTCTCAATTAAAGGAAAACTCACTCGGTTACTAGCAATAGTTACCGACACAGGAAGTCACCATTACAAGCAACAACTGTGCTATTGTTGGACTTGGTCTTTTCTCACATAGAGACCGTTTAAGTACACCACGATGACCAAGTGTCAATTAGTTGATTTAACACATTTGAGAACGTCATAAAAAATATCTAATATACCGATTTCCCCACAATGTTAACAAGATTTACTTATCACAATTTGATATGATTATAATATTTTAATATGTACATTTTTATTACTAAGTAGCATCCCACTTGGCTTCGCTTCGGAAATTTGCAATTGCGTAACATATGTAATTTCCACCAAATAACTACCAGTTTTCATTAACTTAATTGTTAAAATTACTAAGTAATTAAAATATTAAGATGAAGCATTTACGAATATTTTGGGGTGTCACTGAAAATTTCCAACAACTGCATAACAAATATTAAATTTAAATTTGAAATAGTGTGTACGACGTTGTTCACTGCCTGTTGCGAAAAAAGTCTAAAGTTTATAATGGTACGGAAACTAAAATTTGTTCCTATAAACATTGCCACACCCATCTTTAAAGATAAGTTTATCTCCTTATCACTCAGTACTCTTTGCTATCAAACGGGTGAGGCGATCTCTTCAGGCCTGTGCTATTTCATCCAGTTTAATTCCACCGTACCTACTTGTGACAGGCAATAAGTATACGCATTTACCGTCTGCTGTTTAGGGGGCTACTATTATAATAAATAAACGCCAATCTACAAATTCACAGCGGAACAAAGCCATAACTAGAAATCTTTGTTATACCTTAAGGACAAAGAAAATGTAACTGATACTGTAATGTAAGATTATTTGATTATTATAACGTAATTCAACATACTCTCACAGAGAATAATGCTCGTCTCTTTTCGTTAACGGCATTCTTAACAAAATGATGTTACGCGCAATAAATTTTTAAAAGCGAATTCTTCTAATAGGTATAACATAAATTGTCAGGAGGTGATCTGAAAAATAATTTTTATCGATATAGATATATTTTGTGTATCTGCGCATTTTATTCATATCTTATAGTAGTATAAAGCCATCTAAAGCAATTTTTCCCTTGTTAATAATATCTATGTCTTATTCAAGTTTTATAGTAGATTGTAAAATCCGTTTTAGCGGTAAAGGGTCATTGTCACACATTGTAAAGAGTAATTTTAATCAAGGAGCATTTAAGAGATTTAGGAGAGTATGTTATTTAACACATTGTTGTGTGAAATGTATGTTAACGATAATTATTTTTATTGTGGCATAGATGCAAATGATTTTTTTGCTTTCTTACTTATTCCAAAGATTTACTTGATTATGTTATTTATCATGATTTTTATTCATAATATATATTGTCGCCTTCATTGTCGTCGTCGTAGATTATTTGAATCAATTTGTTTATAGACGTGCCAACCTTGTTTGTCTATGGAAAAATATCTTGCTGATCAACAAACAAAGTTATGGAGTGTAATTTGTTTCAGTTAAAATCAAATTTTATGTTAACCAAATAGTTAACAAGCATATAGATATCTGAACATAATTTGTAACCTTTATAAATAAGTCACGTCAATCGTTTATAAAATTTTAGATCGTAAAAAATAAATTATATTACTCTCCGCTGAAGCGCTTAACGCGTCAGACTAGGTTAATTGTAATTGATCGACGGACTTTAGCAATTTCTGATGCAATCTGAAATTATATAAATGATCGCTAGGGGAAAAATTCCGACAGTCTTTTGTTATGCGAAGTATGTGAGGTTCGCCGTATTTGCACCTTCCCATGACTTCTGTGCCATGTCATGTGGGGCCCAACAGCAATAACTGGAAAAGCCATTAAAACTCAGGGTTCTCAGTCATTAGCCACTTAATCAATCTGTGCCTGAGCAACCTGGTAAAGCATTCTGTACGCTTACTCAATTACTAGAAAATAACCCTGTCTTTACCCAGACATCTAATGGGACTACGTTCCTTTACACTATTACATAGTTTCGTGTAATTTTTTAACATTAGACATGTGGGAAACAAATAATTTCGCCATCTAAATGCAGTTTAAGTTAATACTACAAAATTTCTTCGCGCTTGTAAGTTTATAGCACTTTAAATGTCCTACATAACAACTTTAATTGTATTCGCCGAGTCGGACCGTATCATGTAATTACGATAGCTAGTTCTGTAGCGAGCGCTGGTAACTCCTTAATTGCACTTTACTGCGTAGCGATAGGGCGCAGCCTGGTGTGAGAACACATCTATACTATTAATAGGGCTGTAAACTAATACGTTAAATGATTCTCTTCAAATATTAATAAATAAATACTGACATTCACACCCCGCGCTAGGATTCCCTGTATTACGGGTAGCATGGAGATACACAAATGACATTACAAATACTCATGATTCGAAACCAAACATTTATCTGTCACATCAATGTCTGCCCGGCTGGGAATCGAACTCGGGACCCCTCGCTCTGCAGGCAGCGTCACTACCAACTGGATTATATATGGATATGTAAGCTTGGATATCATATAGAGGTCAAAATCTGTCGTAAGATTCTGTATTGTGTTCGTATGTCATGACTTTACTAGGCTACCACTGATCTGACACGATAACAGGTACATTTGTAACTTATATTAGATTCATTACATTATTAGAGCACTTTGTGCAACCTATTGCAAACTATAAAGTATTTAAACGAACTTAAAAATTAAAGATATGCATTGAATTTGTAAAACATTTGATAAAAATATCAGAGATAAGTGAAAAAAAAATGTTTAGGTGTAATATGCACTAAATCAACTGTTGTTTGCCGAAGCGATGGGAGGATGGTTGGTGGAGGAGTTACTGGTCAACTTAATTCTCGAATGTTCTTATTCAACGCCAAGGCCTCCGACATGGATAACTCATTGATATTTAAACAGACACCGATGCTATTTGTATAGACATTACTATTTTTACAGACAGACAGAGTTTGTAACTTGATGTAACTTGATCTCTACCAATGGCACAAACTGCCGGCCTATAACACTGACTAATAACCATCCCGCTTCGCTTCGGAAAGTTCCGCGGGAACAATCCATTGCTTAAGACGAAAATTATGTTACATTTTATACACATAATATAAGTTCTAAATACTGTTGAGTGTCTTTAGTGTTATAAGTTTACAGCACGGATTTTATGAAGCCTCTAAATCATAACCGAAACTATCGGATATCCGAAATAAAAATATATTAAGTTTCGAAAAATTTGTGATAGGGACAGAGTCTAAATGAAACACGTTATAACGGTTTTGCGCAGTCTGCGCCGATACACTAGCAGCGTTGATTTTTTTTATTATTGAATTTTTTTCCATGATTTGATGATTGATTTATATAAAAATTCCAAAATCATCTAATCCGTAACCGAAATTATCGAATCAATCGGTTAATCCGAAATAATTTCATATCCGTAACCGTTAAAATATTGTTCATATATCCCTATCCATAATCAAATACAATTAATCAAATACAAATCAATCCTTGGGGGAGGCGTATGCCCAGCAGTTGGCGTTGTTCGGCTGAGATGATGATGATAAATCAAATACATTGTCAAACATACAAAAATTCTTGAAAATATGTTTAAATAATATCAAAAACTACATACATTAAAATTTCCAAAAATAATTCCAAGCAAAGATTCGGCATCTTTACAGTTTTTTTTTTACTAGTAGGTTCTTAAGTTTATAGAAGTATAAAATCTCCTGTCACTGCCTGTCAACCGTTCTCGCTCCATGTAGCTTACAGCATCTATTCTAAAGCAAAAACATTTGGTATCCTTAGCAATCCACTTTGGCGGTTGCCTTCGTAATGAATTATAATGTGGTTTTACTTCGAATTTTGGAATGATTCCAACTGTTGGTTTTATACAATTTAAATGTATATTCTATCAGTTCCAAGAGAAAACCCCGTATTTATTGTTCGTTCATAAAATATCGCTTTCAATAACGAATTGTCTTTTTATGTGATAGTTTGTAACCTCGTTCCAGTAACGGTAATATAATTACAAATCAATAATTAACTAGTGTTCTCCAAGTAGTCGAACCGCAACCATAATAATGAAATAACGTTGTGTTTCTTATTTTTTTTTATTGATTAAAGGTCATTAATAGCTACGAAAGAAAGAAAATAATGGAAACCGGTTGAGAAACCGAGAAGAAAATGGCACTGAACGGAATATATATATATATATATATATGTCGGCGATGCCAGTAGTTTTAGCAGCATTGTCGAACATAGCGTGGGCGTATAATTGTTTAACATTTTTAATTAATTGTTCATAAACACTTCACACCGGGCAAACGAAACCAGTAACAGTTCCCAGTGCGGAGGAACCGATCACTTGGACCGCAGAATGTAAAACTGAGCTCCATCCGGCGTCACTCCACTAGCTAGGCTCTGTTGTAGCACGATGTTAGCCGAGTATCGACGTCATCGCGGCGGTGCTGCCATCACTCGGGTATCGTGCTGAGTTTCGTTTCACGTCTATACTAATGACCATCTCCGACATATATATATATAAATTCTATGTATTGTTCTGGATAGATATAAGATATCGTGAATATAAATAATGTTCAATCCGAACAACGTCCGGGCAGGCCGTTATTCTATACTAATATTATAAAGAGAGAGTGCCAGATTTGTGAGTTTGTGTGTACGCAGAGGTTAATATATTCGAAACCACGATACCTACTTGCAAAATTATTTTAACATTTGAAACGTATGAACATAGACTATATATATGTTGTGTTTATAAATTGTTTAAATCTAACGTAGTCGTGGCGAGCCGCCCGTAATATTATAAGAAAAAGCACAAATTTTGTGAGTTTGTGTTTTGTAATCTCCGGTACCACGGCACCTATATGAAAAATTCTTTTGACATTGAAAGGTACAGTAATGCACACGGACATAGGCATTATTTATATTATATAATTATTCAATCTGGACGAAATCGTGGTCGGCCGTTAGTAGTAGTAATAGCTTTTCTTACGGTGTGTTTTTATAAGTGTGAGTAAAATACATAAATTACATACATAAGATTACAAATTTACTTTTTGCTCAAATAATTAATGAAATATATTAATCAACATTTATAACAATAACAGAATATGTAATTAAACAGCTTCTGATACGAAAACTGATTCGTTGCAAAGGTTAAAGCAAAAGTCTGCTCTCCTCGGACATAGTAGTGCTCTCGCTGCTGGCGCTCCTCCAAAGCTCCACTCTCATTGGTCTCAATACTAGATAATTTGATGATCCATATGATGAATAGTTACAAGACAATTTTATTATTAATTCATTAGGTTTATTGCCGCTCTTAATAAACAGAACTAAGATTTAAAACTTTTCTAATTTTGTGAGGACATATTAGCATAATACTTTAAAATAAAAACAAAGAAAAAAAAATATTCAAATTTGCACAACAGCACAATACAATTGATTGAAAAGATAAGGTATATAAAGAAAAAAAACTAAGATTTTCATGTATATAATTACAAAAACAATTCCGATATATCTGATTTATATTCGTATATACGACTAATAATGACATTTGATTATGTTTAGATATCATATAAACAGCAAAATTGTTGCAATAATTATATTCCTTCATATGGAAGCTAAAGACAAACATCTCAATTTGTTGGTGGGAGTAATGGATTACAACGAGTAATCAGTGGTAAAAGTTCGTTGTTCCTATTCACGTCGCGGACGACTCTTGAAAAAGGATCTCGGATTGGTTCGAAACTAGTCGAGGTAATTTGATTGTCTACGACGTAAATAAACCGTTATAATGTAATATATTTAATCATATATTTCTAAAAAGATTCCGAAATATCTAGCCCAATCACTGATTCTACCTAAGTCATATATACCCAAGTCATATATACCCAAGTCATTTATATAGAAGTATTGATTTTATATAGCCTATCATTTGCGGAATCACGTGATCGGTCAAACCGTTTTTGTGTTATCCCTAGACATACAGAGAAGCTCAACGATGTTTTTGTTAAATTATGTTATGGGTAATTTAAAATATATGCGTAATTTTAATAAATATGGGTTGAACCGATACGAATATTCGTAGCAAAATGTATCGAAACGAATATTCGGCCGAGTTATTCGATTCAGTTTACACAGTAGTTATCGAAAGTTTCGCATGACATTTATTTAAATTGCCGTTTGGACTGTGTACTTTAATCTTAATTGATTATAAACAACTTAGTGAACGTTTTTAAAAATGAAAGGATATAAAAGAGCGCATGCGCATGTGCGCATGGCCTTTCTTTATGAAAATTAAAGTAATAAGTCAAAGTGAGGTATATTATTGTCATTTATAAACACTATGTAACGGAACTTAGAATATAACGTTTTTTTTTGTTAAAATATATAAATCGAATAAAAATAGTCATTTATTATTCGGTAATTATTCGGCAAACTAACAAACATTCGGCCGAATACAAACATAAAAAATACTTCAATCATACCGAATATAAAATATATTGAACCATTAGGCGCAAATCTACTAATAAAGCAACATTACAATAACTGTAACAAGATTTTATCGTCAAAAAAGTGGATTTACGTTTACTTAACGCCTTATTTACACAAGTGAATTACGATTATGATAATGGCGTATTTACGTGTGCTTAAGCACTCGTTTATTTTATACAAATACCTGATAGATTATACATGCATCACAAGTTACCTATAAGAATAATTTTATATTGTATCAAAGAGATATAGAGGCAGACATCTACTGTCAAAGCATGAGTTAATGACTAAATTAAGTTAAATTAAAAGGATCAACTTATTTACAAGATAAATTGATTAAGTGTTAATGAGTTAAACAAATCACAACAAGGCGTCATAGTAAAATCCACGGGCGACTTTTGATTTCTTCTCAGAATGATATGAGTTAAACTTGTATATGTTACAGTAAAGTACAAAACAAAAAACTTTATTTTGCCGCAATATAGTGATAAAAATATCTCGTTGAACAAGTGTGACTTGGCAGTGTCATTCTTTGAGAAAATACAAGAAACTCCTTAGTGCTGCATATGGTCATGATTTGTTAATAACAGTCGATACGGTTTTTTAGTAGGTACGTACATAACTACAGGACGTCTCTACTTTCTAAATTAATAGCAGTGTTTGACCTTACAATAAAACGCATATTAAATACTTACCTTAATTGAAGTTTGAAGTTTGAGATAGGCCCTTTCGGTTTCCGCCAACGTCTTTCTTCTCTGTCTACCCCGCTACATCTATCTCTCTCACCTATAGCCCCCACAGGTAGCGATCCGAGTTTCGGAGCTTAGGAGCGATATTACGGCATTGTGTGGAAAACACCAGGCAGGAATTGTATGTAAGCTTCAAATAAGGTAAGTATTTAATATGCGTTTTATTGTAAGGTAAAACACTGCTATTAAATCTTGACCGTTATTTGAAGCCTACAATTTTGAGACTTGTTTGTTATTGCCTGGTGGGGGACGCCAATGTGAGAAACTTCAGTAAAAGGAACCATCGGTTACTTGAAAAGTATGTCATAATTTAACATAATATGTGAATAGAGCTCAAATTAGGATACTATTTTGAAATGACAAAATTTGGCTGAAAAACCAAAGGTAAATATAAAAAAAAAACTAGATTGTATTATAAATGTATATATAATGTACGTTTGGTTTAGCCATAATTGAGACAGATAGCAAGTGATCAAAGTCATTTTCTCAATCTGAAAGTAGGTAATTTAAATCTGTGCAAAAAAAAATAAGTTGTCGAGAAAGTAGGTCAATGCAATTGTTTAATTATATTATGATTGAGAAGATTATTTCAATTATATTTATCGAATATAATTAAGTTATCTAGTGATGCTGCTACTGGCATCAATTCACGTCAGTAAAACTGCACAAAGGTATTACTAGATCGCCAATTTCCTCTTGCCAAAATTTCATCCATAGGATAATTTTTAGCCCAATTCTTTGAGCTAATGGCTTTCAGGTAATGTAATTATACCAGCGTCTGTTGGTACAGACTTAACCCACCCCTTAAAGTAACAAATAGATTATTATATTAAGATAATTTACGTCTATGATCCATAATAGAGATCGTACGTTTTACCCCAAAAACGGGATTAACTTTTTTGGTGTTATCAGTGCTGATTAATTTCCAACCAAACTGCTTGTAATTAGCGTTATTGGTTTTCGAACCAAAAACAGACCATTATTGTCGTTATGTTCAACAAAATGTTCGGAGTTCACTGTTAACAGAGTCAAGTCGTGTACTCGTTTGTTCGAACATAACAGTAATAAAGTAGCAGTATGTTTACAAATGTCAAAAGGACTGTTTTTATTAACGATTCTGTTTTCTAAAAATTTTGCTAAGACAGCAATATCACAAATGGGTGGTGTTTGGGCTATTGTCGGTATTTTTACGGATATTGATTTCAAAACTCGTTTCACCAGTACATGCGAACTTAGCTGCCCAGCAATACAATACAGATTTGTGTAGCAAAACCGTACTATAAGAAAATTTATGAATAAGATGTAAGTCACAAAAAAATATAGCCAGCCATAACTGAGCAAGTAGGTTGTATAGCATCAGTACAATGTTTCCTTGACCAAGTGAGCCACGTGTTCTATACCAATTTATATACCTTACGGGTAGACGGTCGCCAGGCGGCTCTCAAAAGTTCAAGTTGGAGTTGTTTCCAGTTTGTTAAACTTCCTGACCACCCCCAACTCTCCATACCTCTAGAATCATTTCCTGCAAGCGTGGGGGCGGTAACCCGGTTGCCAAATCGATTAGGTTGCGATCCTATTGTGGAGAGTGAACGGGGCTGCTGTTGCCCGAGCTTTCAGATCTGGGCGCCAGAAAACACGATCCCACTTGGGTACTACTATTAGGTAAACTCCGGTCGCAGAGTTGAGGTGAGATAGGACCTTCGGGATCAGGTACGGAGAACGAAAGATCCACGCCAGTGGATAATTCCAAGTTCGGAAAAAGGCGTCATGATAAAGAGCTCGAGTATCGCTCAGATCTAATGAAACATAATTCTGTACAACGTGAGCTCTCTCGGATGCGAATAGATCGATCATCGGTGTTCGGAACTTTTTGAAAATTATTTCCGTGCCATTCTCGCGGAGCGTTGTGTCGTGACAGACTGTTTGCGTGGCTGTTGTATTTTTCGGAGATGTAATAAGCAATCAGATGGATTTGATGTTTGTCCAAGTGTTCGAATATTTTGACAGTCAGATCTAATAGGGGAATGGACTGGGTGCCCCCCACGTTTCTCAGATAGGCAACGATTGTCTGATTGTCGCATTGAACTAGAACAGTTGAATTGCTTAAAAGTTGACGGTGCGTTTAAAGAACTCTCAAGATAACAATTATTTTCTTTGCATTGCAATGTAAGGTCTTTTCTTGAACGGTCCAAGTTCCCGACATCGGTTGCCCATCCAGCTGGGCACCCCAGGCTACATCGGACGCATCCGTAGTTAGGTAATGGAGTGATAGTGCAAGGTGAATCGACGAGGATTAGCGGCAATTTTGAAGCCATCATTTCAATTCTTTGTGTGTCTTCTTCAGTAGCGGAAAAGTGTGGCAAGCAGGCATGTCTAACCGGGAATTTAGAAGCAGCAGCAGATTCTGAAAATGTAGTCTTCCTTGTGGTATCACAAAACTTGCGAAGTTCATGACACCAACAAAACTTTGTAATTCTTTTAGACATGTTTGGTCTTAATTGGCCATGGCCATAATCATGTCGATAAGCCGAATTACTTTTTTGTCTGAAAGTGATTTTATAATTGACCATGTGTCCCAACATATTCCCAGGAAGGTTATCTTTTTTGAGGCGGTACAACTGATTTCTTGTGATTTATATTCCACTCTAGGGACTGTAATCGTTCTAGCAGTACTTTGACATGATCTCTCAGAGTCTGTGGGTCCTAGTGCACTAACAAGAAATCGTGAATCGATCGTAATCGAGTAATTTTAGGTTACATTATACCAAGTACTATCCCGAATTGGAGGCATCCTATCTCAATTAGCAATGATTTTGGTGAAAAAACTAACCCATCAACGGTTATAAATTATATCTTTATATTTATTATTTAAATTAAACTCATTGTAATCATAAAACTATACATAATGTGTGGCATAGACAAAGGCTTTGAAGTATTTCTAACTCTATAAAATTAAATGTCTACGATTTTACATACACAGTTTCGGGAATACTTGTACGATGTTATCATGATTTGTGTATTTAAACTCACCTTGGCATTACATGTCTGTTACTCATTTATTATAGTTATTTAACAATAAAAAGGTAAATCCCATAAACTAGGGGACTCGGTCGATGAACGCCATCTATAGTAAAACATTAACACACAGTTGGTGTGTTTGTTAACCTGTAAGAGAACCTATGAGAAGGAGGTGAACAGGCAAAAAAGATATCGTACAAGTCAACTAGATGGCATAATTTCCTATAAGTAAGAAAGACTTACATATTCTGTTATGGTACTCAGTATTTTCACTAGATATCGATCAGATTACATAGATATAATGTGTAAGGCACGCGATGATGTAAGTTAGAACTTAAGTACATATTTTTTTATTATTAGTAAGTAACAATTTCTTGTTACTTTACGAGCTTTATTTGGCAATTAACAATAATGTAGTTAAAATATAGCCTAAAATATAATAAAGTTATTTTTAAATTTTCGCTCTGGATAATCTATTTTCACATAGTCTTAAATTTCCATTCAGCGGTTTATTAACACGTAAAATGGTGTTAGGTGGTTTTCATTGAAGGGGTCGGATTTTCTTGAATCCTCCCTTACTAGGGAGGATTCCTACAAACTACCTAGGCGATCATACAGGAACATCTAGGATCATATAGCTTACCATATAGGAACGGAGCCATCCTTACGCAATTATGTCAATAATTAGGAGCTACAAAAAATTTTATAAAATTAAAATTTAATACTGAATAGAAACAATGTTTGAAAATTATGGAAAGTAAATAAGTAATCGAGTAAGAAATGAAATCGATGAAGTAAGTAAACAACATAAAATATGCACAAGAAAAGCTTTAACAACACATAGCTGACCTTATCAAGGCCGATTTACATTCTTTTTAAGACGTCTTCGCATATTAAGTTTATGTATACCAAACCGGTCTGTTTATTTATAGACCCACGGAGCAACAGTTGATTGGGCCACATATAGATAGTTGAATAAAAATAATGGCAAAGACTATTCGCAAAACTCAGTCAGATTTATCCCGTTAGCTTGAGAACACCTACTGACCTGCACATATTACTTTCGCCCAGACATTCGCTTTGGTAGTGCTGCATTAGTATGCGTGTAGCTGTAGATAGAAATGTTTATTTATTAACTTACATACGTACGTACAATTTGTAAACTCCGAAGAATGTTAATGATCTTGTTTACGCAACATCGAATAAAAATCTCTTTTAAAATATTAACATGCCGACTACAATATATAAGATACTTCCCCTCGTCATGAACACTACATACTTCGTTAGAAATTTAGTTAATGAAAAAAAAGGTTTAATTTTGTTATTAACACTCACATGTAAATCACCTATTATTTCCGTGTAATTGTTTTTTTTAATCAGTGATTTTGTTCTAAAACGGCGGTCTGTTAAATAACAGTATAAACTAATTAAATTACAGGTATAATCATTAACGAGGTCAAAATTGTGATTTTGCTTGAAAGTAGGTGCTACTTTTCATTTCTTATTTCTTTCTTCTACTTTTCTTATTTATTTCATACTTTTGTTTATTTTAATATGCCTCTAGCGTTCATATCATGCGTGTTCATTATACTAGAACCGAGGAGAAAGTTTAGTTAATTTGGTAGTAAAACCCACAGACATGGGGTAATTAATATTTATCGATATTTATGTATTATTTGATTCTAGCATAGCCGTAGAGGTGCAATGTACTGACTGTCCACGCTGTACGTTGGGTTGCTTCCAATCGCTCCGGTGGCAATTATTGATCCGAAAGTATAAATATTACAAATTTTGCTATCATTCATTGTAAAAAATTGCCAAGGGTTTTTTAAGCTGTGTATATCAAAAGCCTCACACCACGTCACCGTATATATTATAGTGTTGTAGACATTGCGCTGTTTGTTAAATGTGAATTGAAAAGTGGTATCTATCATACCCTATACCTATCATTAATGATATCAACGTGTATTCAGATGTCTTTGTAAACAACTGATTGTGTAGTTATTGATTTAAAACGTTAAAAGTATCCATTACTGTTACAATTACCTTATTTAAATGTACAAAAAAAAATACATACATTTAATAATTACATTTAAAAATCAATATGAATCGTACCAATTGTATGAAATGGCTTCTCCAAGTTAACAGCCAGTAGATAAAAAGTTACATTTCATACCATTTGAAAATAAAATATTAATTTGCATTTCAAATACCGCTTGACGTCTCACTTTTGATAGTGTTTGCGAGTTTGTGAGTATTAAAATGTCTTTGAAAGCTCCAAAAATTTTAAATCTGTGCATAACTATATATACCTTACATATTGGAAAGAAAGATCTGCTGATTTCCAATTGTGTTTTTTTTCCAATTTCTACTGTTTACTAACACACCGTTAAGATTTAAGGAAAAAAGAAATTTTCACAAAGTAAACTTAATTTTAGTATGAATCATATAGTTTTAAATGCTAAAAAAACGAACTCTATAGTATTTACTCTACCAAATGAACAGAAAGCAGACAAAAAGTCTTAAATTAAATAACAAAACATTCACTATGGAACAATCCACAGGATTTTTAGGTGTCCCTTAAGAGGGAAAACTTCAGTGGGGCGCCCATATATCGGTTCTCGCAGGTAGACTAAGTAGGTAGGTCTGTTTCTGTTATTAGAAAGATAAGACAGTTTTCTGACGCAGATATATCTATTTATTTGCCTATTTACATAGTCTTATATCTTATGGTATCCTAATGTGGGATAAATTTAATATTTGTATTGCAGAAAAGAGCAATTACAGCTATATATAGATATAGATCTATAGATATAATACATTTTAACTTATCGATTTCTGTACATGTAGGATATTTGAGAAAAATTATTATTGGGGCCCTTTATTAATGCAACAAACCCCAAAACAATATTTGTTAGAATTTTTGTCTGTTTCTCCGTGTGTTTGTACGAGCTAATCTCAGAAACGGTTTAACCGATTTCGTTATGGTTTTCACTAATGTATTACAGTAAGCATCGGTTAATATATAAATTTCGTTTCATTGCAATTCGTCCATAAATAAAAAAGTTATAAATTAATATATTTCTGATTCATAGAACCAGAAAAACCCAGTCCTAAAACAATGCAGGTGCTATATCTAAGCGTAAGGCGTACTTTTACTGAAGCAAAGCGAGGGCGGTTTACTAGTATAGATTAAAATCACGTGAGTCTTCGTGGGGTAATTTAAAGAAGTAGGTAGTCTATAAATAATATATATATATATAGTTACATGAAAATAAGCACGAAAATCTAAAATTTCTTCTAGCCATGGAAAATATTGTTGAATATTACAGTAAAGTACTTGAATTTTAGTAACTATCGTGCCTATTATAGGTATATTTGCATACTTTCAATTGTACCAAATGAAGAATACATGTGGGGTTATAGCGGAGCTTAAAGTTTACCGTTATGGCACGAGCGCATCTCTTGGCAGCTTTGTGCTACTTAGAAAACCGATTAGTGTTATTGGAGTATGAAACTTTCAATACTAAGCAGAATAATATTATTATTTCGGCTTACAACGAATATGGTAAGCAAAAAATATTGCTTTGAATTAAATTGATTAAGACAGATAGATAAGTAATTGTTGCTAACTTTATTAATTGCTTGTAATAATAAAAACGATGTAAATAAAAAAAAAAAACTTTTTATATAGAATTATAAAAAATTGTACTTGTTATAAAAATGAAAAAAAAAACTAAATTTAAAATAATTATGACAATTAAATTTGCAGGCACATGACTAATAACCATTGCAATTTATTCCTTTCACCTTTGGAACACTATATCGCTACTTTTTATATAGTCTGTCCGTTATTAGCGTGATATTGGAGGCTAAATACCTATTAACCTTATTGTTGTCTAAACTATAACTTTACGTTACCATCTTTATAGGTAGGTGTGTTTTGATTTACATTAACAGATTCAATTTCAGTCTTCTTACAAGTAGTGAAAAAAAAGGGACTGAGAAAATATAATTTCAATTAAATGTCATGTGTTACTGAAAATAACAACTTATATTTATTTCAATTCCTAATTCTTAATAATCCGCGGGCGACGAATGGGGGTGCGTAGGAGGCGCTACTTAATGCGCCTCCAGTAACGCCCCTGTGCCCGTTCCCCTGCGACAAAAAAAAAAAAACAAAAAAAGAGTTCATGATGTGTTGGACTTGTAAACACCGACCTTTCAGAATCATCCGTCAAATGTTTTTAATTGTTTTAGGTTTTAGTGTCAAAGAATCAGTTAAAACATGAGTTCCCCGCATCCTTCTTGGCTGGCATCTTGTCGTTGATGCCTTCGGTGTTACGGACGTCCGGAGGCATTATTAACCAAGTACCATCTGGGACCCGTTCACTTCTTTTTTAGCTATTTACATTAAAAAAAGATATCACAATACTTATTACCCCACTGCTGGGCTCGGATTTCTTTTTAGAATGATAATCCATAATGGGCCAGTGTGTGTCTAGCAGGTACGCAGATTTGGTCACTAAAATTTCATTGATTATTAATTTATAGATGCTATTATTTATAAATTATTAATTTTAAATTAATTAATCGTATATTTATTTGTACATGTGCAGTATTTTAAGCTAACACAAATCTCCTGAGCAAGCCTGACAATAAAATCATTGGTTACCACTATCTATTATAGCTTCGTATATAGAGATACATTATGCGACAAAGTTTTAGTGATTACAAAAATATAATATATCGTATATGTAAATGCTAAATTCATGACAATTCGGTTCATAATTGAAAGCTTGCATTTGAAATGCGGTTGACCAAACCGCGTTTACCTGCTTGCTAACAGCTACTGTTAACAGTTGGAAACAATAATGCCCTATAACTGAGTATATAATTTAACACTTCTACCCCACCAACTCAAAGGGAACTCGATGCCGAAGGCTGTATTGAAATTAAAATTACCGCAAGTAATAACTTACAACAGCAGGAAAATAACGATGCAATTTTATTTTATTGTAATTTATAACAAACTTGTAATAATCTGTCAATATATTACTGCTACTGACATGCGGCTTGCGTCCCGTTCGGTTTGCGTGACACGCCTGAGATGCGTAGTGAAATGATATCGGAAAAGTGTAGTTAATAACAGTGGCTCGACGGGGCTTCTGCCGTTAAACGCGAAGTTTATGACCAAATGTATGAACTACGTTGTTTTCGTCGGGTTAATCAGGCACTTGAGTAAGGCTACAAAATAATAATAATACTTCGTTTTTGAGTGAACATAGAGCGCAAACATCAACTATTTATAACAAAATATAATTTGACAATAGAAACATATTTTTATAGTACCTACTCGACATCAATGCATAGCGCGTCAATATGATAGCGTTATCGTCGTGACACCGCCAAAAGAGAAATCTGTGAACTCAAATATTAACCGGTTCTGCAACATCGCAATCAAAACTCGTTAAATTATTTAATTTTTAATTTTAAGAAAGGATAATGAACCTTACCTCCACGCAAAATTACCGTTGGAATTAATCCGGATGGTAGGTACAGAGCTCAGCGACCACAATGGGAAGAGACTCGGGTCCTATTTAATAAAAGAACTTACTCAATTGTTAAATTCTACAACTAGCACTTTTTACTTACTCACTCTAGCCAGGATTTGTTTGGATTTAAGGTTGAATAGTGTCTGTTACCTTGCCTTTACTCCAAAAGAAATTTAGACAAGACTAAATTGTACTTTAGAAGAATAATATATAACTCCCTAACATGGTAAAAGAAAATAAAATCAATAGTTTTAGGGTACGTAGACTATATATAAATATTTATATAGGCTTGAGGTTTGTGAAATTTTACTAATCTTTGAACAGTATAAGCACAAATATAAGTAAAAGAAATATTAACCTCGTAGCACTATTCAGGACGATGTTATTTTGAACCGCAAGATTTTTGGCGTTTTGTGTGCAAATGGGAATGCAAACAGTTTGTTACTTGTTAAGGCCCTGAATGTTGGACACTTTTATTGTGACCACACTGCAGCATTTTAAACTTGTCCGTATTGAAAAAAACAAGTACTTTATTTGATACTTTAGTAATTCTTCAATGATTATTTCTGAAGTGTTTACAAAAGGGAAAATATATAACAGATGGTAAGTATTTACAAAATTTGCAGGAAAATTGTAACAAAACTTAAATAAATCGTGGACTTATCAAGAAATCTAATTCGACATATTATGTATACAATATGTTGGAAATAAATTGATATATTATTGAATTATGCAAAATACAGCTTTTATAATTTTATGGTTGGTAGTTATATTTCTAATTGGCGCTACTTACAATTGTCCCTGAAACAATATAAGTGGGGGCTACACAGAATAACATAATAATATGGTGCGGAAATAGCCACAATATTTTGCAAATACTGTCTCGCAGCTGTTGCAGCACAATATTAAAGAAATTAAAGTATTGTGTTATTTGTCACTGAAGTGTATGAAATAAATTTTGCAGTTACTTGTTTTGTGACATTTCAGTGCTGATCAATTTGTTTTGTAATAGTGACACAGTTAAGAATTAACTGGGGTTAGGACAGCGATGAAAAAGCCCACAGAGGATAATGTAGTTTCTTTAACATACCATATGATGGCGCTACATCAAATGGTACGAAATATTGTTATCAAGTGGTACAGCCCAATCAGTGTATTTACACCATAAAGTATAGCAAAATGTTATAATATGCATAGAACAGCGATATCCCATTTAAAGAAATAAATTGTGGCGAACATAGTGATTACGAAGATAGCGGTACATTCAAGTGCACGGTCAAGGCGATGTATGGTAGAGGCGGAGCTCGAACCCGACACAGTCTCTCGCAGACCTCTCACCGGTGCCAGCGAGCTGGCGAGAACATACTAAAATATTTATTAGGATTTTAGTTAAGGTAAGAAATTCATTTCATCATCTCTAAATATACATTGATAGTAAATAAGATTTATTTTTACATTTGACATTAAATATCAGATTTTACAATTGAAAAAAAAATCATGTAATCGAACCAATCGATATGCGATCAGCTAAAATTATATTAGTTAGTTTAAATTATAACTCCTATAAAGTCCTATATAAAATAGAATTAATTTCCTCGAGTGTAACAAGACCATATACACTATTATTTCATTATTATTAAATACATTAAAATGTGTATTATCTACTTCTATTTTCTTTTGATCTTACGAAACATTTTGTTTCGTTAATAACTGTGATTGGCTGTGAAAAAAATACTTCTTATCCTTTAATGTTCTACCGCAGCACAGGTGTCCATAAATTTGTACTGTGTCATATAAATAGTAAATTTAAAGATTATTCTTAAAGTTGTCAGACAATAAATTTCAATGTATTTTATTTAATTATTTATTTATTTTTTGTTTGACATGAAAACAGACTTGTTTACAAAAAACGGACTTAATGCTTAGGTGGCATTGTGTAAATAGAAGTGTTAAATGGATGTGTTAAAAGTTACAACTTGGAAACTATGCCATTTACAGTTTTGTACCCAGCATGCAATTGGAAATTTTTCATTATTTTTTGAAGCGATTTATTTAATGGAAGTGGGTGTAGTTTAAATCAAGAAAATTTCATAACAAGGCACAATACCAGACTTTCCTTTATATTCACTTGACATAAATTTATGGAATTTGTATTATGTATACTGTAAATCAAATTTATAATTAACTAAATCAAAATTTCGATTTACACAACTGAATAGGTAGGTTATCTTTCCTCTCGCAGTTCAAGGAATAGAAAGTGCATTCATACATATATATACATTTGATTGTCCTACCTTAACCAGATAAGGACCATATAGTCCTATTACATCTTTATTAAAGTTCTAAGCAACGAATAAACTGCCCTACACGACATACCGTATAACCAATCTGAGTTAAATCCACTGTAACTTCTATATAAAACTAAATAAAAAATAGCGAATTCATGTTTAGGATTAAATTTTGTTGGATTAATGTTTTCAAAAACTCAACCATCACAAAATACTATAATTACATTTATACACAGAATATAAATCTTACGTTACAGGAGAATGAGGCGCCTTGTACAAATAGGATTATTTTTAGCTATAATTTATTGTGTTATTGCTGAAAACGATGATGATGATGAATATGCAGCGGTTGACATTGAATTGGACAACACCATATCTACGAGTTTAAACAATGACGTAAATAACAAAAGAATGGGACGCATACTTTGGCCATATCCCTTGAATAATAAGACTGAAACGAATAACGATGATAATAAAAAAACGGATGAGATAGTTAATTTAACAAATACAGAGAGAAAAGCCCGTTTTGGCTATTGGTCTTACCCTCAAAGCCCTATCGTGGATATGATGATGCAGACGGTTTCAATCAACTACTCACCGGTGAACTCCAATGACCCATTTGACTTTTTGCGAGATTCCTATACACTTCCTAAAGGTAATTCGTTTATTTTTCTATTATTACAAACATTAAACACTGTTACAATACGACTGATTATAGTGGGAAATGTTGCTTAAACTGTTTTAAGACGCTCATCTCATTTTAAATATTAATACTTATTTTCAAACTGACCCATTTCAACATCACATTTGCGTTGCCACGATAGACGCACTGATTATTGGTTACACTGATTACACTGCAATCGAAACACGTAAAACATTTGACGGTTGACTCAACCAGAGAAGTAGGTAGCCAGGTGGGGTAAGAACCAGGCGGGTTCACCACGAGCAGGGGATGTTTGCACGGGGTCGAATATGGATTAAGCACGTTACACCCTGTGTGTCAATGCCACACACGGGAATGTTCGTGCGGTGTGAGCGCACGTATTAGTTATAATATAGCTTTATTATTTTCTTTTTATGTTAATAGCCGACAAACGAGCAGACTAGCCACATGATGGTAAGTGGTCACCGTCGCCCATGGACATCAGCAAGACCAAAGGTACCACTGATGCGTTGCCGGCCACGAAATGAGAAGAAGGTTAGAAAGCAAGTACTGGCTCTGAAGCCCCCAGCCGGAACACGACGAGTCATTTAGCGGCTGACTCAAGCAGGAGGGTGGTAGGTAGCCAGGTAGGCGTCACGGAAAGATAATAATACCAGTAATAATATTAATGATTTAATAGTAATACTGATAATATAATCCATACCCGAAGCCCTACCACCAAGCAAGCTGGCTTCTGTCGCCTCTTACGACACCCTGTTCTGCCAGCATGGGATTGGGGAGAGTATTCTAAGCCGCCCCAATACTATTATTGGTGTTAACGCAAAAATATTGTTTAATCTTACCATAAGAAAGTCACCCTTTTAAATATTTAAGCTATTGCATCCTTTTACGGGATCATTTTCAAATTCTTTGAATAATATACTATTACGTTGCTTGCAATGGCTTCAATAAAGAGCCTCAAAACTTATTTACAAAATAAAATTTCTCTGTTCATTTGTCCGCGGTTCTGCGTAAGCCCTTATAAATTACGAAATTTTAATTTCAAAATTTCATCTTAATTTATGAAATTTATCTTATATGTTGAGATCCACCCAATTTATGTCATAAACATGAATGTATATTTGTTTGAAGCAGTGATAGCCTAGTGTGTTTATTTTTTTATTGTGTGCGTATTACAATTGCATGATTATTGCTTTTGTCAGTTCAAGTCTGCCAACCTGCATTGAGCCAGCATGTCCTAGTATAGCCTCATTATGAGAAGACACCCGAACTCAGCAGTGAGACAATATGGGTTGTAAGTAATAAATGAATGAAAGATTTCTTTGAACGTTTGCCTTTGAATTAAGCTCCAACGCCTGGTAACTATTTATCATAGAAATTGGTTATGTTCTAGCGCAGAACATGATTTTTTTTTAATTGTTAAAACCTACTGCTTGGGCCATACATTGATAATTAGTATATGCGTCTATTATACTCAAAAATATTTATCTTACAGACATTATGGGCCTCAGGTTATATTGAAAATTCTTGTAAACTATTTTAAATTATATAGGTAGATTTCGATAATTACCATGTATTCTATATATTTAGTTAATAGTTTGACTTCAGTGTCATTTATCAGACCACATATTAGCTACGTTTATGAACGATCGGAATTGTCTGACGAAAATAAAATGTCTGCCTACGATGTTAATCGATTAAATCGTTATAAAGTGAAACAATTACTAACAAAAATACCGAAATAACAGGAAGACTAAAGGCACGCCCCAACTTTGTTCAAGTTAAATAAATAAATATATATACATGATATATAGTTTACGAGTATGTCCATTCGCAATAATATACCTTTCAAATGGTAAAATATTTTTCAAATAGGTGTCGTAGTTTAAGAGATTAATTTCCGCATATACACAAAGTCATAAAATTCACACTCTCTCTTTATATTATAAAGTATATATCAGAAAAAATATATTTCCAACTAATTGCGTACTACCATCGCACGTCTTATGCAGTAAAGAGTTCTTTGAAACTGTGTTATCCGCATGAACATCAAAAGATTTTTAACAGAACACGGATGAATGGACAGCGTTATGAATTTTTTAAGTAGTACTTACATTTGATTTAATATCAACGAACCAGAAACAACTGTCAACCAATATTCGGTGTTTCTTTGAATATCCAACTTATATATGTGTATATATGCGATATTCAACAACTTTAACATTATTATTATTTCCCTTAGAAGAAATCTTATTAATTTCTAAAGTTGTTCTTGAAAGTGGGCACAGCCGAAGGCTTATATCAACATCAACTGGTTTAAGCAAAATGGGCACTGCGAGGAGCTGGATGGAGAATCATTAGTGGCAAAAAAAATTCAGTGTTCGTGATTTGGTGTCAAGTTAAACCTTCGATCTTCGATGTAACAGCTAGATGTTTCAAACGTGTCGGAATCCTTGAGTCGGCATTAAAACTTCCAACACTAGTTGGCTATTACCCAGAAGTGCATATTTAATGCCTTCTGAACTACTTATTTTTATGGTTAAAATTAATATGGTTACTCCTAAATATAAAATTTGGCTTCCGTACATCGTAATTAATAACGGTACACTTATAAGAAAAAAACTTTACTCGCGTTTCTGATCTGTTATTTTTTAATCATTTTAAATATTGTAGTCTAGAAGATAATTAAAAAAATGCAATACCTTGGCCATAAATTAGAAAAAAATCAACAAAAAAAACACAAAGAAATACTACCATCAAACATACTACTCCTAGATACATTTACAATATAATTTCCAGTCCCATGCAAGCCCAATTCAAGTTTTAACACACTCACACAGTTCTTACGAAGATATCAACATTTACGAGTGTTATCAGATACATTTATTAAGCTTTAAACCATTTAAACTTAAAACACAATTGGAATCTTTTCAATGTGATCATGGTCGAACGGCTGGATCATATAGATACAGTCTTAATGAGTTATTGTTTCATGAGTACAAAAGAACTTAATCTCGATACAGAGCTATGACGTTTATGTTATAAGTAACATGAATTAATTCGCATTAAATAATAATAATGCATTAAAAATGGTAATAATAATAATAGCAGTAAATTTGGCATTAAATCCATCTCTTGTATATATTATTTAACATAATATTAAAGGGCCATAAATCAGACAGAAACATCAGAAAATAATCGTGTTAGCATAAATTATTAAAAAGTCACCAACATAAAAACAATCTATCTTCCATACATCTTAAAAAGATCGTTACAAAGGTTTGCTTTAAAAGCGAAGTGGCGATTTGTTTTATTGTTGTAACACTGCAAATGCATTACGGACTGATAAATACAGGAACATTAGTCACCATCCATTTTCAAGGCACTCCTGCAAAGCTGGATTACAAAGGAAAGTAGGAGACTATATAAATATGGCAAATAGGTAAATTATACCGACTACGTTGTAGGTAATTTTGCCTTTTTACTCGAGCTGCATTTAAAACGATGGTTAAAACTTTCGATTTAATTTTGCATAGCGTGCTTTCTACTACTATATTCTCTTTCTGTTTCCATACAAGAAAATATGAGATTTTTTAGTTATTTAATGCAAAGCATGAATAAAAAAAAATATTTTAGGTGGTATTTCAATTACTATTATAAATTATTTTGCGAAACGTGTCTGCCATACATTTAATTAGTAGTGGTTATATTACTTACTTAACGAAATCTATATGTCGTAAATCTTGGGATAAACTGTGACTTATCTTGTAGACCGCAATTTTTTAAAGTAAGCAGAAAGGATCCGATGCGATACGATCATTATATGGGCTCCGTAACTTTTTCGTACTGTAATTAAAATTGCATGTGTAAAATTTTTAGTTCTGCTTATTTTTAACTAGCAGTTTGTTATTTTAACCTGAGGAGCAACTTGGGCGTTTCAAAATTTATATAAACGATTAATTATGATATTCGAAAATATGATTATACACGTATATTCGAAGCTCATGTAGATCCCAATTCTGAATACTCTGCCCCGCCTTTGTTAATTACCCTCCCTTACTCCTTAATAGCTTGAGTGATAAGACTGTCTATTGTAACAATTCTCTATTATTAATAACAACTTACTTATTTCTATTTGCATTAAAGCATATCGTGTTGAATCAAATACAGCAGTATTATTTATTTAGAAGTCAGATATGACCATTCAAAGTTAATTTTCTCATCATTGGTACACAACTTCCAGTAAACAACATTGAAAAGCCACAAAAATATTTTTATAAACGCCCATATACCAACTAAGATCCCTTGTGTTACGGGTGGCATGGTCGTACACAAATATGACATCATAAACACCTATGACCTGAATACAAACATTTATCTCTCACATACATATCTGCCCTGGCCAATAATTGAATCTGGGACCCTTCGCTCGGCAGGCAGGGCTACTACCAACTGGGTGACGGGGTCATTAATATATTAACATTGGCAGGATTTAACAGAAAATATTTTTTGCAGTCAGTTATAAATGTAGAGTGAATTTACCAGTTCTTTTACTGTGCAGTTACAAAGTCACGATTGTACTGTGATAACAAGATATATCAACATATAAGTAGGTACTTAGTTTTAATTGTCTTCACAGTCATTATTTACTTGTTATTTATTTTTCCTTGCTAACAGTAAAGGAACAAACGATGATTTCACGGTGAAAGCGTTGTCTACCAACTAAATTAGGTTTTAACCATACTAGATATTAAATAAAAATATACGTATAAAATGTGTCCATTGCTCGAATGTAGAGAAAATTTTAAATGGTCCCTGCAGCCTGTGAACATCTGTTCCTAACTGAAATATAGCTCAGATTATTTATAGTATTTTTAATGTATAGAGAGCCAGGAATGTTATTTAAGCTACAAAACAAAGTTTAATTTACAATTGCAGGACTTACGCAGCCTTTGGATGAGTATGATTACGTGGTAATTGGAGCTGGTTCCGCCGGTTCTGTTTTGGCGGCTCGGCTCACCCAGGACAAACCTAAAGCTACGGTCCTTCTCATCGAAGCGGGGAAATCAGAGATGCTGCTTACCGACATCCCAGCCCTGACACAGTACTGGCAACTAACGGATTATGTTTGGCCGTATACCATGGAACATCAGCCAGGAGTATGTCTAGGTACGAGAATACATTATCATGAATTAAACACTATAGTTTATTTGCATGTGACGCAAAAAGGGGTTGTGTACGAAGTAGTTTTAGTTTTTAATATTAGTCAAAGCAAAGAAGTTTACGTAATTTCTTTCTTAATGATGATTATAAAAAAGCCGATCCAAAAGACATGCTGTCCAAGAAGTACCTCGTTTAAGCCAGTACCCAGGCGCATCGTTGAGGGAGTATACCTTATGTACTGTGTTTAGTTTGTTTCACCGGTGTTATGTAACATTTGAAAACATTCAAAATTATCGCGTGAAAATGTTTTTAACCCAAAATAAATTTCCAGGGAGTTACGATGTTCCATTACAGTTTATAAAAATGTAGAGATGATTTTTATTAATTTATTTAACCACTTATGCACATATTATAGGTAGTAAACCAAAAGTGCAAAGTTAAAAATAACAGTATTCAGAATAGTGCATAATAAAAAAAAGTTAAACATTTGTATTTTCGTTCTAAACAATCGTATTATCAAAATAAATAAAAAATATTGATTTTCGCTATATTTTCTGTGTGACCTGATAATAACCATAAATTTACGTAAAAGGTAAATACGAGTATGCACTCAGTTACAGCTTGTGAGTTGAAGTGTTTGGGACCGTTGAATTCGTAATTATTCTACGTCATCTAAGAGGTTTCAACAATTTCGAGCGTTAAGTCGTTAAATCAGAATCTGTGCGGCTAGCAAGAAAGTTGAGTGAGAAAATTGAATACAGTTCGTTAGTGGAATTGTATATAATTTCAGTGAAGTCAATATTTTGTGTACGATCTACAGAACGAGTCATCCGTTTCCGCCTTATTCAACATTAGTCGACTAGCGACCGAGCTATATGAATAGGTCTTTCACCCAGTACTTTTTTGGTAACTAGCAAGGTAATCCAACCAATTTAATTCGAAAAATATTAAACCATTTCTGAACTTTCCTCGCTTTCAAAACTTTTATCGAAACTTAGCCATGAAGAGAAACAGCTAATAATTTCCAGGCAAAAAAAAAGTCTGTTTTTATATCGGAGTACCAGTTTAACAAATTTACGTTAAACCTTAGCGTTTTTTTTTATTATGTTTTAAGGTTAGAAATAGTTAAGTAGATAAGAAGAAGTTGTGCATTTTTGTATATTCATAACGTGTAACCTGAAACGAGTATTACAGTTACGTTCTTATTTTACTAGTACTGTACTTCCGAACAACGTTAATGTTTATTTTACAATTTACAAATTCTATTAGCTTGCTCTCATCTTGTTATTAAGTTTCCGCTGAGACAAATATATTCTTTTCTATATTTGACAACCCTAATTAAACTGTGTTATATCCAGTAGGCGGTCAGTTGCTCGTGAACCTTATCAGCCCTAATGAAGGGTGAGGTATCTGGCTGAAGTACACAATTCTTTGTCGATAACATGTTCTGCACTGTTACCTATACCATAATTTAGATATATAATTTTAAGTTCTCGATTTTGGCAATGCTCGTTAATAAAATTAATTTACTACGACAATATCAATTTGTAGACCCGAACTCAGCAATAGAGAGTTAAAGGTTGTAATGGTAATGATGACGACGGTGATGAATTGCTAGTTGCTGTAACAATTATTCATAAATTTTTCGGATTACAGTATACGTAGACGTAATTAATTATGTCTGTACTAGGGAAACGGCTGTTACGTGAGCAGTCGTAAATTACACCTAAACTTAATTGCCGATTAGTGTTAGAGCACTCTTATTACGATATGAATAGCAATACATTTCAAATACTTGACGTGTGCTGCACTTCTGTGGGCTTCAAAGCGGATTTCAAATATACTAAAGTCCGTAACAATACACCTGGATTAAATTTTGAATTAATTTCTGTAGGTAGCGAAGAGCAGCGGTGTTACTGGCCCCGAGGGAAAGCTGTCGGGGGTACCAGTGTTACCAACTACATGATCTATACCAGAGGCAGACCTCAAGAATGGGATAGAATCGCCGCCGATGGAAACTATGGATGGTAGGTAACACAGAATGTTTTTTATTAAGAAGTAATTAGTAAATTTTATGTAAACAAATCTGTTAATATTAATTTTGTGTACCTAGATTTAAAAAAATCCACGGACAGATTCATGTTATCGTCGGCGTTATTTTTTCAAGTTATTTTTGTTTAAAA
Source organism: Megathymus violae (assembly GCA_003671415.1). Classification (NCBI taxonomy): domain Eukaryota; kingdom Metazoa; phylum Arthropoda; class Insecta; order Lepidoptera; family Hesperiidae; genus Megathymus; species Megathymus violae. Next base: position 2,213,894 of record PDGT01000062.1, on the reverse strand, counting down.
CCATTGGATTTGCCATAGATAGCCATATCAATATAGTAATATATATTAGAGATACCAAATACAACTAGTTATACGTTTATACGACTGATTATATTTACCTATTCACTCCCTCTTAAAACCCCTTCACTCTTAAAACGGACCAAAAGTATTTGATACTGCTATTTTCTTCTCTTAGAACATCGATTTTGAATTATAAATATATTAATATAATATGCAAATATGCCAACATATATGGGTTACAAAATTAATCTGAGAGATATAGCAGGAAAATAATTACCTTCACTTTGGTTTTTACTTCAAATTCTACAAAAAAGTAAGATATCTTCAAGCGTAGATTGAATAATCTTAAAATGGTTTGCTAATTTTACTTACTATTACACTGTTAGCAAAAAATGAAAAACATTTGTTTCAATAAAGTTACCGGTATAGTAAAAATCTTTGCGTTATATATAATAACTTAGTAAATACAATTATCTGAAACAAGTGATCTAGTAATCGGTTAACGTTATACTTCTAGGTAATAACTACATATATAAGATTAATTTCTCTGGAAAATATGAAGAAACGCATTGCATCGCTTCGCTTAAATTGCGGATTTGTTTTAATATTATTACGACAATACTTGACAACGAATCCAAAAATAGTCAGTTGAGATTAGTCCAGGATATTACGCGCAGTATTAGTACACGCTTATATTTTTCTTAAAGTTACCTATAGTTATATAAAATGAATTATGTGACACTTTCAGGTCATACAACGACGTTCTTGAATATTATAAGAAATCGGAAAGAGTTGAATTAAGAAAATATAAGAACACTTCGTATAGAGGTCGCGATGGAGAACTTACTGTCGAAAACGTACCCTTCAGGTAAGTACATTCAATGTTAAAAATTTGTAAGGAATACCCATATTTAATATTTACCCACAACTCTGAAATCATTGATTTGTTTACAGAACTGGGTTAGTTGAAGCTTTTCTTGAATCTGGAAGAATTCTCGGAAATCCCACAATTGATTACAATTCTCCAGACCAGCTTGGTTTTGGTTACGTCCAAACTACAACTAATAAAGGTCATCGATTAAGTGCTGCAAAAGCGTTTTTACATCAGCATAAAAGAAGAAAAAATCTTCATATTTTACCGGAAACCCGAGCAACTAAAATTTTAATAGAACCTCAGACTAAAAGAGCATACGCTGTGGACTATATTAAAAATGGTGTTAAAAAAACTGTGCGCTGCAGAAAAGAAATTATACTCTCAGCTGGTCCTATAGCTTCACCACAACTACTTATGTTATCAGGAATTGGACCTAAGGAGCATTTACAAACCCTTGGTATTCCAGTAATAAAAGACCTGAGAGTTGGCAGAACTCTTTACGACCATATCGGGTTTGCGGGTGCTATATTTAAGCTGAACAGCACTAATGCCAGTCTAATGGAACCTAAAGTAGCTACGTTGCCAAATTTGATGCAATGGCTGCAATTCGGAGATGGTCTTTTAACAACACCTGGTTCTGTCGAGGCTATCGGATATATAAAGACAGAGATATCCGATGATCCAGAGCCCATCCCTGACATAGAACTGATTGATATGGGAGGATCTTTCGCCTTAGATTCTGGCGGTGCTATTAGGAAGAGTTGGAAAATTTCTGACAAAACTTATAAGACTGGTTTAAGCTCTTTAAATGGTCATGATACATGGCAAACAGTGCCGATGTTATTACACCCTAAATCAAAAGGATATTTAGAACTTCGAGATACTAACCCATATTCTCACCCAAAACTTTACGGTAACTACCTTTCGGATCCAAAAGATTTGGAAACTCTGAAAGAGGCTACAAAATACATAATTAAATTAGGAGAGTCAGAACCATTTAAAAAATACAATCCCAAGTTGCATCTAGCACCATACCATACATGCGCAACACATACCCTTGGGTCGGATTCATACTGGGAATGTGCAATTCGGACAATGTTAATATCTTTAAATCATCAGATAGGGACGTGCAAAATGGGACCTTCTACAGATCCTGATGCAGTTGTGGATCCTGAACTTCGTGTGTATGGAGTGGTCGGGCTGCGAGTGGTTGACTCAAGTATAATTCCTAGGACAGTGAGTGCTCATACTAACGCTCCGGCCATTATGATCGGTGAAAAGGCTGCAGACATGATAAGGAATACCTGGTCTAATGTGATATCCTAATATATGTACTAGTATTTACTTAATTTAATAAAATTAAACATAAGATGTATTTTTATTTGTTACGAATATTCCAAACAAAATAATGAAATTCAATGAATATGGACAAATTGTGCTGATTTGCAATTGTTTAAAGAAAAAATAATATTGATGTTACAATTACCCATGTCATCTTTTTTATTATGGTGAGCATGTTATTTAGACTGCACTGAAAATTAATTACAATTTTATAGGTTTACTTTAAAATCATTTCAATCCCAACATCTATAAGAAGATAGTATGACAGTCGATCATGTAAATCAAATTCTAATGACTGAAGCTAAGGACGGCGAATAAATTGTTAGACGAAATCCAATTTCATTTATGCGTGTCAGAAAGCCGTTGGTCTGTATATAAAACCCAGCTGTAAAATTTTAAGGCACACAATCCAATAACAAAAGGATTTTAACAACGAGTAAGCGCTTTTAAATTGTGTGGCGCTGATTGCTAGTATTGTAAGGTCTACGTTACATCAACAATAGGAAGACTTGAATATTGTAATGATAAACTGGTGAATAAAGAATAAAATTTTGGAATGTGTCAGTATGAAAAAGCTAAACCGGGTAGTTGTAGTATATGGTTGAATAGTCTATTTTCCAAAAAAAACCCGTTACTCAAAATTTTGTTGCACTCGTATATTACTTAAGTAATATTTCAACATGCATTAGTATGTTTTACGTGAATTCCGCTACACATGCAAAAGTAGTGTTTCTGGCTCCTAATATTCTTTCAACGTTTCCTGAAATTATACCAACCACGACCTTCTTTAATTAGGCATGGAGTCATACTACCCGTTCTCGAATTTATTATAATATTTTTCATGTTGGAAAGAAAACCATTATAAATCCAAAAATTAAAATACCGAGGTATTCATAATATGATATTATTTAACATTAATAAAATGATCCTTAATATATGTCAGTAGAAGAAAAGCCTTTCTCCACCCCGATAAAGTTTAGAGACATATTAATTCCGCCAGAAACTGCTAACATCACAGCACCTCTAATTAATTTGCCAATTGAAGTTTACAGTACTGAAAAATTAAACAGGGAAGGCTCCCAGTTCGAATCGAGATAAAGTAGTATATGTGTTTAGTTCAATGAATGGGTGGGAAGCGCAGTCTGCTACGCCACGTCGAGCGCGCGAACGTTGGAGCGAGCTCCGCGGTGCCGCGGTGCTTTCAACAAGTGAAGCCAATCACCTCAAATAACCATTCACATCCGTAACGAGCGCAAAGTTTTCAAACATTTCAGTGAATGTCGTTTTGAATAATAAAGTGACGCAACAGTAAAAACAAAGTGTTCATAAAGTTTTCGCACTCCGCGAAACTTTAAGGGCAATTAAACGGTTTTTATATCGCAACGAAATGTTTATTTAAGTGCAAGTTTCTCATTATAGAAAATAGTGAAAAAAAATTTATTTCAAAATGTCGTTTTAGTAAATTCCGGTACCGGTTGTATATTATTTGCTTACCGTTAACTTTTATATTTATTTATTTTTTACCTGTAGCTTTTTAATTCATATTTAAATTATAAGAATTCAGTTATGTTTTTATCAAAGCTATAGATAATAAAAATGGTAAAACTATTATAACTACATTGATAGATACGTCAATATGTATAAAAATGTTTTTATACACAACTTGTATCTTTTAGTTGATTGAAAATTGTGGCCACCAACAAAGTTCCTGGAATTATCACTTACAACTGATGGTGAAACAATGTGGTGAAGTTCAGTACACCTTACGTTCTTTTATAATTTCTATATGTAGCAGGTTTCTCGAACGAAGCATCTGCATTTTAATTTTAATTTACTAAGAATGGAAATGTGTAAAAGCTTATATTTGTATACGGGAAAAACGCTACAGAACTGATATACCTGCCGTATTATTAACAACGACATAAGTCCTTGGTATTTATTTTCAAGAGAAATATTTTACTAACAGAGGATCCAAAAAAATATATTCCATTTTTTTATGTTAAGCCAAAATATTAGAATGTAATCTGGGAAAAGACCATAAAATGGATTCTCATCATTGGGCTGAACTGGAGATTGAAAATACACAAGAGATAGTGAGTTTTCATCATTACTACTTGCAGTTCTAGGCCATTAAATAGTGTTGTTAATAAAAATTTAATATTTTACTTATTTTATTTACTTGACAATTGAAATTAAAGTTATTTATCCATATTATGAAATACATGACATAATACTGTATCTCGACGAGTCTGTTAAGGCTTAAGTTAAGGTGTTAAGTTATGTTGATTTCAATTAATTCAACGCCCGATGTAGGATACGAATCTTAATTCATGATAGAGCATACTTGAAGCATAAGTTACAAATGCATATGTTACAAATGGATTATTGAGAGCGGTCAATTCGATAATCATAGATTCATATCTCTCGTAGGACACAGAATAGGTTTAACTTGTAATCTTAACGATAACATCCATTCAGGTAGGAAGTATTTATGAAATTTTGCTTTTAGTGGTCTCTCATCCAAAATCCTTTCAACCGACATGCAAAAGCTTCTTACAAGTGACATAACAATATACGAATCCATAAATTAACAGCTAGTGACGTTGGTAAACACCAAGTTGTCAAAGATCTGGCACCGTTAGAAGCTGGATGAGTGAATCATATCAAAATTTTAAGACCGCTTTTCTGTTTCGCAGAATATGTTAAACTGGTTCATTCCAGGATATCGGTATAACAACTTTTGAAATAGTTAGACACTCCCCCAGAACACAAGTGGAAAGTATGTTGTGACATGAAGCTCTTAGAGCGTCCTGTGAACTGAGTTATTAGAAGAGATCGGCGTTATGGTTGACTTGAAGGTGAATTACACTGGTAATACAATGACACAAACTACACGCAAGGTCCATACGAAGGTCTAAAAGCCATTGTTTAATTCATAACTGAGTTAAGTAGTTATTTAAAGCGCAAATTATAACGAGGCACACTGAAAAGTTTTGAACACTAAAAGGCAGAATAAAATAACCTGACAACCCTTTGTGATGCGGTCATCCAAACTCGCGCGACGTGCTTGCGAATACAACTCTATAAAACGTTTAAAATTAACGAATGTACTGTGCGAGAGTACTGAGTCAAATTTTATAAAAACATATTGCATTTTAATTAATGCGAGTATGTTTTAACATTAAATTTAAAATGATTATTGAAACTTTAACATTTCATCTAAACGGGAAAACAATTCGCCTGGGATGAGACTACCACCACATCAAATTACTTTTCCGTGAAATAGTTTGCTTCAAATAATAGGATTCGAGCTGGAATCTAATCCGATAATCTATTGTAAAGAGTTTTATTAATATTTTATGTAGACGTCAATATGAAAAATATATATTTCTGTTTGAGATCGGTTCTCAAAACAAGTGGATAGACATTTCACTACTTCGATATTAATAAAAATACACCCTCAAGTCATATTATTTTTTATCGACCTGTAAAAATACTGAGGGTCGTTTACAATTCGCAAATAAGTGCTATGAAAAATGTGAAATGTCAGTAAAACCCTTAAATTAAATAATGAAACAATAATTATTTGATAATCCGGTTTTTTGGTTATAATCTCAGTTTATCATATTTTGTATGACACCCATATATCGAATGTGACTGTTGACTGGATAGACGTATGTATTATTAATTACGTAAAAATATCGTTGTACTTTTTTATAATAGCATTCCAATATAAAACACGTACCAAGTATTTTACTTATACGATTGTTCAAGTTACTTAGATGTAAGGAAAATAATAGCGTTGCATTCAGTTTCTCTCAGGTAAGATTTTTTTATGTAATTAATGACACGTTTGTTGATGCACTGGATTTACACTTATTCTCAAAATGAATTTATGTATGTATTAAGTATTACCTGTCACCGGTAACAATGGCGACAAATTGAAAATTGGCCTTAACTTACTTACCATTCTCACTAAATGTTGTACGGTGTATTTCTCCATTATTACGATAATAATAGAAAATAAACTCAAGAATATTAATAGGAAACTCGATATTTGTGAGCGATACGAGTGGACGCTTTAACGCCTGTCTTCAGATGGATATATTGTTAAGAAAAATATGATTAAGTTGTTATTACTGTGACATGGGAACCAATACTTACTGAACTGAATTATCGAAACTTGCAGAAATCGAATAAATGCAAGTATAATATAAATCTGTTTTAAGCATTTGGTCTATTCATAATATCTTGCTTCAAAAATTGGTATAATGTTATTGTAGGTTGTGAGCTAGTTTTTAGTATTTGAGTTATAGATTTGCCCAGCCAAGTCAGACATTTGCCATAGTTAAATGTATCTAATTTAGGTAGCTTTTTTATAACATATCATTATATACTCGTAGCATAATATATCTCACATCCCATTCATTACTTGTGACGCGTTTTGTGCTCTCATATATGCTTTAATCAAATGTATAAATCAGTCATTAATTACATAATTTAATGTAGGATATGCACATTTATTGTGACAATTATCCACTACAGTGTTATATACACATTTTTACTGTGATGACGGATAACTTTGGCTTACGAATCTATTATTTAATCGAATAATCTGAAAAGGAATACAGTTATTACGTAACTCCTTAATTTCGTTAAAACTTCAATATGACGACAAGCAAGACATAGATCGGGAAGAAATGCGAAGATGACTGAGAGTCATTCATAGATAACCCCCCTATATAAATAAAGAAGTATCCGTAGGTATGTTACAAACTTATCAGTATGATAAATATTTCGTAGTTCAATTACAATTACTTCACATATATGTGGAATTGCTAGATCGTCATTTATTAAATAGAGCGAACGCATCGCGTGACTGAGCAACAAGGCGTTGCCAAAAACATTGTAATGTGAAGGAAACTCGCTCACATAGTGTCCCTTAATGACGACCCGGAACGCTATAGCTATTCCGCGACAGTGATGTGAACGAACGATCGACTACGACATGATAAAGAGTCATTCTACTAACGCGCGCATTACAACTCGATATCTAAATGGGTTACTCCAAATTCTAATCGAAAACACTTTCAAGATAAATTTAGGTTGCAAGAAACATATTTTTATTTAATCAGTTACTTAAACATGTTTTAAAAAGTGTTTCTTTGTAGTGACAAATAACTTTTTGTGTTCAGCTGGTACAAATACGAAGAAAGTAGCTAAACTTTCACAATTTTAATATTTTAGTTATAACCAAACACTCACAATCAACTAATAGTGCAAACGAATTTGTAATTTTTAGATCTGTTTTAATTAAATATGTATTTTTTATCTCATGAAATTGTATAATGTCTTAACAGTAATATAATGCACGTAAAAATATATTATGCAATATTCAATTGTTCGACTAAAATAATTTTAGTCTGTTATTACAGGATTACTAAAAATATTCTTGGGATCTTAAGATATTTATGTAAGAACGATGATTAATATACAAGAATGTATTTATAACCAGAGTAGGTGTAGTAAGTTTCAAAGAATCTAGTTACTAATCCGTGTTTCGGCGTTTACTCGTATTCAACACCAGTGGTGCTACCGATGCGATACTGGCCGACAAAAAAAATCGAAGTAACTAAATAGCAAAGTAAACTTGCTTAGTAAAATTCTCCATCATTGCAAAGAAGTAATAATACTTGACTTGGTTTTTCGAAGACTAGTATCAAGCTAAGTAGTTAAAAAACCCACCAGGCATATGTATCGGGTCGGTGAAAATCTTACGAGTTCCAAAAGAAGGTAACTAACTATCTAACACAATTGCTTCATCAATTAGCCACGAAAAAGGGAGGTGCATTTATACTCAAGAATGTAAAAAACCCCTTTATTCTACACACAGAGATAAACTAAGTACTTGAGACCTTTAAAAATTCTATTCGAAAGGAAATTACGCAGGTACTGCTGAGGCGGAACATTTGCGTGTATTGCTGTTTGCACGTAATGTTCTTTCAAATTATTTCACATATTCACAGCGATATTTTTAATATCTTTATTCGCTTAGTACAACTGAGCAAATAATATGGCTTTATTTTATTATGGTAACGAAGTTCAGGTTGCCCTATTTTTCGGAACAATAGAGAAGTGTCAAGGATATTATTTTCCTTTCGACTTTGTAATTCACAGCGCGTGGTTAGTAATTAAGAATCCGCCATCTTACAAATAATAAAATTTAGTTTTATAAAGTTTTATGCATCTTATATTAGAATTATATTTACTTACTTACTTGCTAATAAATTTAAGCAATTTAGTGTAATGGGGACTGTTTTATAGACAATGTTATAGGATTTTATTATCACAAAAATAATTGTAATCCACCAGTATCGTACCTAATTTTTTATCGTCATGTGTTGACTTGTTGTAAATTTTGTCGAGAATCATAATGAAAATTACAACAACTAGATCATACAATAAAGATAAAAAAATAGATTCAATGTTGGACTGTGAATATCTTACTTTGTAAAAGATATCTTTGCACTGCACAATACACTTCAGTAAATACTAAATCTACGGTAACGTCACTTTTTAAATACCGTACTACGCTACTACAATACAGTGTGAGTTGTAGTAAAGTCAAAAGATTAAAATACGTAAAACGGTACAACGACATAATAATCTATCAAGAAACAGATAATAACCCCAAATATTCTGATAGCACTATGACATCCTAATTTGACGGCTCTATTTTCATTTGGTTACTTTAGGATAGAAATAGCTCTGATTTATAAATTTATATGGCAGACATAAATATCCATTACGTTCGTTGCAAACCAATCGTTACTCCAAAGTGTCTTATATCGATTTATCTTAATTATCGCACCATTAGCACAGCACTACGTTGCCTAGTATATACTCTAAAAGTACAGACTATGTGGCCTCAGAATAAAATCAATATGACCGCCAGACCTACTATATATACCTACCTATGTAATACAAAAAAAATACTCTCGTACAGTTTCCAGATCTCAAATACTTAAGCATGAAATATGGAATAGTCTCCAAATATTAACGTTGAACGTTTCAGTGTAATTGAGTTATTAAAACATTAGCCGGAGTTGAAATAAAATTTTTTAGTGATATAAATGTTATCATGACGTTACGAAATAATTATTCCGATACATTGATTTGGTGACCTACATGATCAAGGACTAATCTAATGAAGTTTAAGAATAGTTCTTCAGCTTTTTTACATATTTAGGCGTTTTATATTTCTAAATATTTCATTATTATTAATTACTTAAATAATACCACTATTAATAATTGTATTGTATCAACACAAAAATAATAAATCAATAACCACTTTATATTACACATCCACATTATATTTTAAGAAAATATTTCATCCATCCTCCTGTCCTTATCCCAATTTTATTTGGGGTCGGCGCAGCATGTATTTTTCTTCCATATTTCTCTATCAGCCGTTATCTTACTAGTAACTTCCATTCTAGCCATATCATCCTTCACACAATCCATCCATCGCTTCTTTGGCCTTCTTCTACCTCTATAGCCATCTACGTTCATACTCAATACCTTCCGTACAACATGCTCTTCATTCCTCCGCATAACATGACCATACCATGATAGCCGGCTTCCGCGTAGCTTTTCGGTTACCGGTGCAACTTTCATACTTCCTCCTATGTACTCATTCCTTACTCTATCCATTCGCGTTATACCACATCGCGTTTTACACACATACTTAACATTCTCATCTCAGCTGCATGCAGTTGTCTTTCATACATCCCTTTTGTGGCCCAACATTCTGATCCGTACAAGACAGCAGGTCTGACCATGGTCTTGTAGATCTTCCCCTTAAGTTTAAGGGGAATACGGGGGTCGCAAAATATAAATATTTAAGAAAATATAATAATCTATTTTTATGATTACATACTACAATAATTTTACACTAAAGTGAATTTATTTATTTAATGTAACGGAGAGACTATTAATTCTTAACATAATTACGTTTACAATTTACGTTTAATCAATATAATTTTTTTGCAAAGCAGATAATTGTTTAACATGAAAATTATTCAATATCAAGACTCGAAAGGTATTTCTGGTTATTTGGAAAAGTTATCTACAAAACTACACAGAATACTAATAAAAGAAAAAAAAATATTACTGTTATTTGTTTAAATTTCACTCACTACATACGATTTACTAAGGTTTATTTTAATAATTCAAAAATAAGATAAATTTTCCATTCATTGGACTGCGTCTCTACAACAACGTATCCCGTACTACGGAGACTCGTAGTGATAAATCCAAGTTACGTCTAGTTTTACGATGTCATAAATGGAAATGTCGGATAGACGAGCTTCACCAACACTTTTTACACTAATCAAGGTCGTTTCTAGATTCATGTACCTTGAAAAATTGGTAAAATGTAACATTTCGAAGGTCTTTAACACTTCCTTACTCGCGATGTAACCTACTAAATAACCAGCAAGACAACATTGTTAGGTCCAAAATTAATCCCAACAGTACTAATTCCTGTCCTGTGTACTAATTTCCGATAAACATAACTGTTTATCAATATGTTGGTTGGAGTTCTAGAGAGAATATTAACTAGTTGATTTATTTTTTTAACACTTCTTTGACCAACAAGGCATCAGTGACACCCCAGATGTTGTAGATAGATATATATGGACGGTGGTGACAACTTACCATCACGAGGCACTTCCTTCGTTTGCCGGTAGTGTAAAATTTTTTTACGCATAAGATTGTCTTATACTATGTTTAAATCCAAATAACTTAAATTCATGATCGAGGTAAATCATTATCTTGTTTGAGGATACATGAAATAGAACGTTTGAAACAGATTCCACGCTCACAGCTGCACTAATTTCGATCCAACGTATGGAACTCGCACATCTCAATTGGAGAAGGAAATCTAATTATTGCACATGCATCATTCAAAATTGAGCTGCGACCGTTACAAACTTCACAATTGATTTTGATGGATAAATTAAGTCGAAATTGCTATCGCCAAATGTCTAAATCGGGCGAAACACGGGAACTAATGAAAGTCAAACGAATCTTTGTTTCGTTTCTTTAACGAGTAATACATGATTTTGATTGTTAATGACTTTAATTTTAATCTTTTTTTATAATGAAGGTCTTAATAATAATAATAATGAACTTTTGAATTATGTCTATCATTACTACTATTCCTACTATAGAGAAAGTTGTATTATCAATGCAAAAGAAGTTACTGTGAGTAATAGGTACATCTCCTTTATAACGGAAAGAAATCATATGGGATAGAATTTTAATACACTAGCAACTAATATTGTCATCATTCGGGATTAACATATGCACTTGATATATTATTTGTTATTTGGCTACGTTATTTCGGAATAATAAACCTTTCAAATGGTAAAAGAATATTTCAAGTAGAAGTCATGGTTCCGAAGATTACTTTCCGCATATACACAAACTAACGAAATTCTCACTCTCTCTTTATAATATAATAATTATTACTGGTAAGATGCATTAATATGTATTATCTATGTTATGTATGTATTAAATGAAATTAAATTAAATAACATAAACTAGCATTAAATGGGCTCTAATTTTAGCGATCAGACTAATCGGCAGCGATTGAAAGACTGATTTGAAATTTAAAGGCCAATCCATCGACATTAACTGATTGAATTATGTTATTAATGCCTCTTAATTAAGTTTATAAATGAACTATCGAGACAGAAATAATTAATTTACAACCAATCGCATTGAATTTATCAAATGGTTATGTTGGAAGCTAGTGTTCATTGTAAGTTATATACTTATACAAAAAAAACCTGATTAAATATTGATTATATTTAATTTGCCGTGTAGATTAGGTTGCTGTTTCGATTTTCAATTCCTAACTCAACATTGCTCATTTATATTCTCAATACGTAAAACGAAAAATAATTTACCATACATCGATTTAAGCCTTCTTCTATATAAAGTTACTTCATAAATAAAGAAATATTATTATAATAAGGTATCAATGATTATAATAAGATTACATACATTTTAAGATTATTTATGAACAAACGGACGATAAATAACATCGATACTATACATTTTAAAAATGAAATGAATAATAATAATTAATGAAATAAATAATGAAGTTACAATTTACTTTATGCGTTCTTATTAAAAAAAACGACATTTTGAAATATACCGTAATTTAATTGTCGAGGACAAACAAAATTTTTGCACAACAGTGTGTGTTAAATACTAAAACACTTGTTACATATAAATGTGCAAAAATGACGTTGAGCCTACAAGCATAATATTTCGGATGATTGTTACGGATGGCAATTGGATTTGGAAACGACAAAATGATAACGAAGGGCGGTGGACGAGTGTTGTCTATTATATTCAGCACGCTGCTATTAGGACGCGCTATTGCAGGTGAGTCGGACGAAATTCCACAAAGCTTTGTAAAATTTACGTGTATTCACGTTCTCTGCTCACAGTGACGGGCTTTGTATCGTTTATGCCTTTAAACTCTAAATGTTAATTCGCATTAGATTGTCCATTAGATACGAATTTAATTAACATTTATGTGTATACGTTTCCAGGGAACAAAAGATAATGCGTTTCAATGTAGACTTTGTTATCGATGTAAAAGGCGAATATATTTTTTAAAATGTTTGTCTTCCTATCTATGTCTGTACATATAAAACCCCGGAACAAATTTAGATGATTCTTCGCATATTTGGAATTTATATAATGAGTCATGATGTAGATGTCTTTTTATCCCGGGAAATGGATCTGTTATCGGAATATCTGTGTCAGCCTGTAGGTGATGCGATTCGTCGTCTTCAGCCAGCCACTGAAGTCGGGTAGTATTGCGCTGATAGCGCGCTGGCGCGTGGCACCAGGAACCTCTCACGCCAGCATCGCAGGGCTGTTAGTTGGTTTCCGACCTATATTATCCGTCTCATTATCTCTTCGATACAGGGTTTAGTCCTCTGGCGGAGATTGCGGATCTTTATAAAATATCTCTGCATTCATATCCACCAGAATATCCAAAGACGGAAACCTCGCTAGAATTGTGTCTGCCTCATAAGAAACAGTCCGGTATCCCAGTGCGACTCTAATCGCGATCGTACGCTATACCGTATTCAATTTGGCCGCACAACGCCGGCAGCCCGACAGTCTGTCCGTCTACGGTACTGGCGTTTGCCTATTACCTGTGCTAATTAATTAAAGTTAGAAATAAATTATACATTACTTTATTTATTATACAGATTCTTAGCTAAGTAATAGTAATACTAGAACGCAACTTAAGGTCAAGGTTTAAATGCAAAATAAATATTTAACAAAATACTTATTCATTTTTACTTTACGGCCGAGTAGGATATACTAATTTCAAAAGATTCATGAAATAGGCCCCAAAGGGGAACTTTACAAGTGTAGGGGAAGGGTACGGGCTTAGCTCGGTGCTCAGTTGGGAGTGATCCCGCCTGCCAAATAAAGAATCCCAGATTCGATAACCGTCTTGAACAATTCATCGGAAATTTAAATGTTTGTTTTTGGGTCTTGATGGTTTGTGATGTCTCATTTGAGTATGAGAAACCATTTTCCAATGCTTTTTATGTATACAAGCGTTCCTTTTTTATATGCTTAAACTAGTGAGTACCTGTATATATGTAACCTGTAGTTACATAACAGTCGTAAAAGGGCGGAGATTCACCATTTGGTGTTTCAGTATTTATCATAAATATGATACTATAACTATCCTGCTACTGAGTGCGGATCTTCTCTCACAATATGAAACATGAGGGGTATTTTAAGCCATACTCAATCACGCTTGTCAAGTGCGGGTTAACAGACTTCACACATCGTGTATCATTGAGAACATTATGAAGAACGTAAGGTTCATAGGTTTTATCACGACATTTTCCTTCACCAAAGCAAGTGATTATTCATGTCTAAAACACGACCAACTTTAACAAATTAGAAGTGCGTGCAGGATTCATATCCAAAAGCGTGACGTTGGAAACCAGTTTTTAAACCAATCATCAAGCTGTCACCGTTTTGATTATTGTTTTGTCGCACCGCAATACAATGGCGTACTCCATTTCTGTAATTACAAAATTTATGCAAACGTGAAAGTTGTAGCGATGAAAAGTTCATGTCGCTTTAGTCAAGATCATGCCTTTTAATGGCATTATTTATTTATAACTTGTGAACTGAGCATTGGAATCCTATTTAATGCATCGACAATGTTTAAAATTATGTGTAACAGTTGATAATAAGTGTTTATTGTGTAAATCAATTTAATTTTAATAGAAATTAAGAGAAAAGACGAGCTAAATGATATTAACAGTGGCGGAACCTGTCTTTGTTAAGTTCTTATTTGATATAAAACCACTATTTCAATAAGCTGTACAATAGCTACAGCTTCTAAAGCGAATTTTATAACTATTGAACGTACTTACCTACTTAAGAGTCTTTACCGTGGACCATCATCTCCATTAATTTCTATGAATCTGAGGATAGTTATGAATTTATGGATACTTGAAATAAATATAAACATCCACTAACAGTTGCTCTTGGTTATTACTTTGTCGTGTTTAGCTTGGACATATGGACGTACAAAAAATTTTTTTTTTTTCTTTTTTTTTCATTACAAACATTCACCGCGAATACCTATCACAAAAATGTCTGCCCCGGCCGGGAATCAAACGCTGGGCCCCACGTTCGGTAGACAGGATTGCTACCAAGCAGCGGCATGCACAGGATTATGACACTGGGTATGCGGGGGAGTACTCGGTCACAAAAACTTTTTCTTTTATAGATTTTTAGCATAATCACAGTCACGCGACGGATCTCTAAGTAACTCTCTAACCATGCCAACAGAACAAGTCTTAGATGTACTACTATTCATGTACATCTTCTACGGCAACGCAGACAAAACAACGATCGATCGTCGCGGCGGAAGAAATTCTAATAAGTAAAATAATAAGCTAAAATATTATGACTACTCACCTAGTCAGCTTCAATTTTCACATATTCAAGGTTCCGGCCACTTGAGATTACTATATCACCTAATCACCTATCACCTAACACAAACCTCACAATCAAATAACATTTAAAAAAAAACAACAAATGCACTACTAAAAGAAAATCACTACAATTATTATAGAAACTCAGTAATAAACTGTTAAATGTACACACTTTCAAATGTTAAAATTTAAAATCTTTTAAGAAAACTATAAATATACTGGCGCAAACAAAATAGTAAACAATGCTTATCACATGAAAAAAGCAAAATGGCCTCCCGCGAAACACAAAACATTAGATATCTGTCTATTATTTTTAATCGGATTATAGGCAATGAACATTTCCGATTACTCCCGACAACTGCCGAACTTCCGTAGCCTGCCGCTGGAGTCGCGGCTTTCGATATTCATGGGTGTGTGCGTTGCGAACTGTGCACGGACACCTAAATTACTGCACACATGCGAACATATCTACTGCCGAAGGCGGCGGCAGGAGTTGGTAGATTAGGTACATTATTTTGCAGCGCCGCTTGCTTGTCGCCAAACGTCTAGCAAACATAATGTTTGTGTGCCTGCAAATAGGTGCTATTTATAAAATATTAGGCGTTTTTAAGTTATTCTATTTTGTTTATTCATTTATTTACTATTAATTAAAGTCATCTAAAACGTACGAACGTTTTATTAAAATATCTGTGAATGGCAAGTAAAGCACTGCATTTCTGCCTACAAGGAGCGCACGCCCCTGCTACCAAGTGGCTACAAGTTCATCATCGTTGATCAATGACTAAAATATATTTGATAGTCAACAATAAACACCTTATAAAAACCACGAGCCAGAGACAAAAATGTAACAAGACTGATTATAGCAATTACGGTCATTACTTACCTTCATTATAGCGACCGTAGACAAAATATAGGTCAGTTGTATATAATATTGTAGTTGTATTTATAGCTACATGACTGATACGTACTGCTACACCATCGTTTACACTGCCAAAATAGGTATTTATATATACTCTAGTATTTTATGTGTATACTCATCCTCACTAACGCTTCCCTTCGGGAAATATGAACCTAAGTGCAGAAATAGTTACGGCATCTTTCAGATACGGATCAATTGCCACAGGTTTTATCAGGTATTTAATAAATTTCCCTCGTGAATTATGTATTTTATTTATTGGTTAAAATAAACAGACACACGAAGACTGTGTAGTTACACGGCACATCTACCTATCAAAACATTTGATACTTAATTACGATAGTGACTTCTATAGATCAAATCCAATTCCTGAATGTATTTAAAACAAACTTACAGTATCGGGTTTGGTTTTTTGGCAAGAATCATTATTAATCTATAAAGCAACAGATAAATAACCATAAGATGAGCAACACTCAAATAGAGGATCCAGGATTATTTCAGAATAATTAAAAAAGAACAACTTAAAATTATGATAAAGTTATTTACAAGTACTTATAGAAATAATGTCACACTGCTAGGCCCTATTCTCTTCTCTCAACTAAATAAACTTGAAAACACATTCATTCGATAGTTGTTGTCCCGAAGGAGCAAATAAAATTTTACTGTAACTTTTTTTCTGTTCCATCAAAAACATCCTTTATAAAGTCCCTTCAGAGAAAATTTCGTTGCCAAACCATGATTTGACTGTTGTTAAGTCGTTAAAGATTACTTGTGTACTATTTGTGTAGTGCGTAAACGGCGACCTCGATTAGTGCCCCACCTAATTTCTACGAAATGTAACTACACATACCATTTATACATCTATTATAATCCAATCGACGCTTTTCGAGAATCGAAATTATTATCTACATGAAATTCTTAAACTATACTTACTGCTTGACGTTTGAAAAGTGTTTTTAAAAACCAACTTCGAATATTATTTCAGTCATATTCATATAATACCGTTATAACTGGTCGCTTTCGGTACACGAATGATATATGGGTAAAACTATCATTAGCGGTCATTATTAACGCAACAGAACCCAAAACATAGTTGTTAGAATTGTCTGTTTGTCCGTGCGTTTGTACGAGCTAATCTGAGAAACGGCTTAACCGATTTCGTTATGGTTTTCACCAATATATTGCAGTAAACATCATTTAATATTTAAAGTTTGTTTCACTGCAAGTTATAAATTAATATATTTCTAATACACAGAACGAGAAAAACCCGTAAACAATGCAGGTGCTATTTCTAAGCGTAAGGTATAGTTTTTCTAAAGCAAAGCGAGGGCGGTTTAGTAGTGCTTAATTCTAATAATAAGTAAAATTGTAGGGTCTATGTGTTATATCAAATTTAATTAAATGTGTAAAATATAAAATTTTCACTACTAAGCATAATTATCGACATCGCGACCTATAATTATACCGCTGCTGGGCTCCGATCACTTCTGACACATATTGAGGGAAGTAATAGTTAAGCCAAGCGCGGATTGATAGACTTGACACACCTCTAAGAACATTATGGAGAACTATCCAGAATGTAAGATTCCTCACAACGTTTACCTTCACCGAACCAAGTGATAAATAAATTCGGACCCTCCACGCAGATGATCGTTAGAAATCAATTGCAAAATATATTTTTTTCAACACTGCCTATATTTTCGCCCTGAATAGTCTTCAAAATGGCTGAATGGATTTTCTTGACGCTCAAGGATTTTAGAGAATACTTTGAGCCGAAGTAGATTGTTATCTGAATATTATAGAGTGTTTGAAGTTTGCAAGTTATGAAGGTTTACCTGACCTACTATTAAAAATACTGCCTACCTAAATCTTTTAAAATAGTATCGTGTGATCACACTTAAAACTTTTGAAGTACAACTTATTTAGGTGTGACTAGAGGCTTGAGAGTACCTGAATTGTTTTTCGGACGGAAGTAACGCTCAATAGTGTTTGGTCTGTTTATGTAGTTTCCACTATTTGGCAACTAGTAGAAAACATTTTAATACATCGAAATCGTTTTTTCTTAAATAAATAACAATTTAACGACTGTAAAAAAATTAAAGTTTCTGAGTGCATTTTTTTAATGAACATTATTACTTTTGTAATATTTTTTTATTCTTCTGACGTTTGCCAGATTCTATAGCATTTATAACAAGGTTATATTGACGTTAACTTTATTTTGTTTTATTTTCAATTACTTTCATGCGTTAGTGAAAATTCTTTAAAAAAACAATTTATAAATTGTTAAGTACAGTTTTACTTCAATCGTACGTAAAGATTACACGCACACATTTCAATTCCGGAGTAAAAACCGGATGATCTAACTTCTCAATTAATGTTAAAAAAATAAGTTCGTCACAAATAAAAATCATTCTCACTTTGATGAAGGTGGATTTCTTGGTGTAATCCTCAATTTTTTATTCTTGGGAGTGTTATTCTTTCATCAATTTTAAGTGAGACCAAACTAGAAGAATCTGTCTCAAACGAAAAATAAGTTTTCCAAATCGGTCAATAAATGATGGAGTTCTGAGGTAACAAACATAAAAAAACACCCAAATTGAGAACCTCCTCCTTTTTTGAAGGCGGTTAAAATTATATTGGGCTTAAGAATCTACTAGATTTTGTATTCCTATTATTTACTCACATCTTTAACCTGATACTGATACTTTTTTTTCATACGGTGGTTTATATTACTTTAGTTAAGTTGCTGCAAAGGTATTTCTCAAAACGAAGTAAGGTGAGATTGCTAGTCACTTATAAATTGAAAGGATGATATAAAAACAGTGTCAGAATAAGCCACAAGTTACTTTCTATATAGCATCGCAAAAAATAACCTCTTTACAGCTTCGGCTTTACTAGGAGGCACTTTACTACGTCCTTCGGGAATAACGACGAAGTTTGCAAACATCTATTCCTATGTTTACCATTTAGAATACAACGTTGTAATAGGTAGCTTTGTGTCGTTAAACTTTCAATTTAAGAGAAGAACATTTACTTAGCATATACATAACGACTCAGCTTTGTTAAGGTTTAAAAAAAACTTAATATACATTTTCAAGACATTAAGAACCAAGGTTCAAATTAACCATATTAGGGAATTAATTAGTCATTCACTTTTAACTATTGACTTAACATCAATAAAACAACATTTCTTTATCATATTAATAGCCGACAAACGAGTAGACGAGCCACCTGATGGTAAGTGGTTCCCGTCGCCCATGGACATCAGCAAAACCAATGGTATGGTAAGAATAGTCATTTGTAATGATTCGGGAAAAGTAACTCCACAAAGGTTTTTGAGATTAATTTGGTCTGCGTGCATTGAAGAAGCAGCCAAAGAGCGCATTTCTTCTGGTACGACTTACAAATAATGAAATTGCGAATTAAAAACTTTGCCAGTAAAATAAAATGTAAGCAGTGTTACCCCGGTATAATGTAAACGAAAAGTTAATATTTTTGAAGCGGAGAGCCGCCTCGCTTCTTACTGGTACTACTCTCCCAAACATGCCCCCTATGTAAAACAATTTAATCTCTTAACAATATATAAATAATCTGAAAGAATCATATAACCTATTCATTCAGTTATAAATTTTTACAAGGTAAGCGTTACTTCGAATATGATATGGACCCCATTTGAAATTAAACTATACAATATAATTAGACCAGTATTAAAAAAGCTACAAAAAAGAATAAAGAAGGAATAAGTTTTCTTATACCAACGTAAATACCAGTGGATTTTTTTTTACATAATATAACTTAACGCTTGACAACAATCCCACCTGATGATAAGTGGTAAGTAAAAATGACATATTGACAAATCGAGTTCTGATCGAAAATGTCAAAAGCTGGGAATTTCGAAAAAGACTGCTGTTTTTCCCTAGAACTATCAAAGTAACAGAATAAATATAATTGCATACTACATTTTGACTCAATTTCATGTTTGTAACGAATATTAAGATTATGTAGACAAAACTATACATCATTGATGTCTGTAACATGTTTTTATATGTTCGTGACAGTGTAAATGTCAACTGAAATGAGTTAGTAAATACGGTACAAATGAGTAAATTTGGTTTATTGTAAATAAGACTGAACAAACTTTACTTGATATTTATCAAGCGGCTCCCCC